>UESW01002244.1:0-117369 GCA_900491605.1 Calamus simplicifolius
TCAAAAAATCCCCCGCAAATTAATTTTGAGGGATTTTTCGAGTAATTTTTTCATCAAAAAATTTATGTATTAAAATAAATTTTAAGTGAAAGTTTGAAAATTAAAAATATATTTAGCTATAATTTTTATAAAATAATTTATGAATCATATAACTGAGTAATTTATCAAATTTATGATATACTTAAAAAAGGCATGCTTTCATTAATAATACTAATTTAAAAATAATTGAAGGACTAATTTTTTTATAAAAATCATTTACTTTAAGCAAGTTTTATCATGACGAGCTCCGTGATAAGACTAAAACAAATTAGTCTTAACTAAACATGTTGATATATTGTGTGTTCGTGATTGATCTATTAGCCAAGTTCGAAAGGAGACTACCTTTGACTCAACAAAAAAATTTGCCAAATGATACCATGTTCTAGTGATTGCTTTACTATCTATGCTTGAAAGAAAAAATATTCTTGCACACATGAGATGCCTTTATGCACATATGTGTCATATTGACTTCACTAGCTTAGTTGGAAAGGAAACATAATTTTTAGTGAATAACATGTTGATACACATACATTTGCCCATGATCACCTTACTGGTTCGACCTAAAAGGACACATACTTTGATGTGTTAAAACACATTGATGTGTGCTAGTGGTAAGCATCGATGAACTTATCTTGAAAGGAACTTATTCATGAATACATATAGTCAATGTTTATTTCAATGGCTAAGTCTTAATTATAGTTAGACTTGAGATAGTGAACACATGACTCAATTTCAAATTAATTTCTAAATCATACAATAATTTCACAAGATCTATACACTTTCACTAATAATTTAGATACATCAATTCATAATACAAATACTCATGTCTAGTCAATCAATATGATTTTTAATGTATTATAATTCATCATCAAGTCTAAGTAAAACATGCTATTTTTGATCCATAAATTTTTTTTAAAAAAATCTATGTAAGATAGGCATAAATAATTCCCATGAAACAAAAAAAAATCTTATTTTAGTATTATTTTATAAAATAAATTTATAATAGGTAGATAGAAGGATTTGAACCTGAAACCTTAAAAAAATACTCACTATCATAACAACTATGATCCCAACTCTTTTTTATTCATAAATTTATTATGAAAATATTTAAATAGTATAAATTATTTTTTTTAAATTAAATTAAAATCAAAAAACAATTCCCACCACCAGCGCCCATATTTCATTTGGTATTCCACCGCCCAGCGTCTGCATTCCCTCTCTTTCGAATTATTTTTTTATAAATTAAATTAAAATTAAAATCAATTCCCACCACTAGGGTCCATATTTCATTTGGCATTCTACCTCCCAGCCCGCATTCCCTCACTTTTGTCCTTTCATCTGCCGGCATTCCCTCTCTTCCATCTTAGCCGCAACCGTCAAGCTTCCATCTCTTCCGTCGAAGCAACTCAAACCCTAAGGGGCGAGCAAACAAGGGAGCGATTCAAACCCTAGGAACGTGCAAACAAGGTAAATATTTCTTCTGAACCCTCTTAATCCCTTTTTAAGGTGCCGTGTAATATTCTTCTCGAGGACGTGTTGGCGAGGGTTCCGGCGTGGGCTATGGGGAGGAGGGGGGAGGGGAGGGGTCGGTGAAGAAGGGGGATGGGGAGGGATCAACGAGGGGGAAACCCATACTCACTATCATGACATCCTTCGACTGCTTAGGCAGCGGAGCCACGACCGCTGATGGTGGGAAGGCCAAAGGCATCGCTGACGAGGACAAATCATCCACTGTCTCACTCGCCCGACGGGTTTGATTGCGTCAAATTTCCTTTCCTTTTTCGCTTGGAAGTCTTTGTATAATGGGGGTTAGGGAACAGATTTGCATTCTTTCCCCAACCATGATCTGTATAGCATAAGATTAATAATGAGATTCAAGGGATTTTAGAGCCTTGTTTTCATTGCGGAATCGCTCTACTCTAAAGAGGAACAAAGCCATGGCAGCAGCCTTACGGCTGCATGTAACAATGTCTAAAGTAATGTGATCTTACCCAACATATCAACCCATTCTTAATCTAGACCAAACAAAGGTTAACCTGGGCTTCCAGCTAATTCATAGGTTAACAATAATAATGTCTGAAGTAATGTGATCTTCACTCTGACTTAATTAAGCAACTTGACCAACATAATCTAGATTGTTTTGGGTTGAAAATTTCCAAGGACAGTGAATTCCAAGCTTGAGCAGTCCTGAGCAGTCAAAGTTAGCTCCGAGTCTGGTTAGGTGTTTCATCTGAACAACATTTTAACTCTTAACCTCACATGACCTTGCCGAGTAGCATTTCTGAAACAAATTTATCATTAACCTGCAAAGTAAACTTCAGAAATAGTTTTACAAAGCACAAATGAAGATATAACATGAGTATTGTTATACATACAATTAGCAAACTGTGCTACTAATTCTTTATTTATACCTCAAACAATGCATGTCCAACATAAATTATGACCCTCAAACGACATCATCAAGCTAAATTAGGCTAGGTTATTAGGCTCACAAATACCAGCTTGAGGCTAGCTAAGAGTCCAGCAAAACTTTTCAAGACTAACCCTAGCCAATCCAATTTTAACACACCCACATCTAACTTGAAGGCTGCAACAAAGACCATCCTGGCTGGCACTTCGATCTGTTTGTTATTCTAAGAGATTTATCTTCCTTTTGTTTATGTTTTGTTCATGGATAAGCCTGCCTCCTTTCTCCTGAATATTTGTTATTGGATTACAAGCCCCACCCTTTCATTCTCTTTTCTAGTGCTATTCTTTCCCAATTTTTGCATTATGGTGTTACTTCTTATTTTACATGAAAAAGTGAAGTTGTACTTTGTTTTGTTGCTACTTCCAAGCTTATCATTTTATCATTTCTTTTACCTTATGTGATAAAAAAAGATTGATTTAACTTTTGTAATGCATTTAAGCCTTGCTATATAAATACTTTAGTTACTTGACATATTTGATGCTTGATCATTATTATGTTAATTATTTGTTTATATTCTTCATCCATGTGTTCTATAGAAGAAAGAAAATTAATACCTATAAACTATTACTTATTATTTACTCCAACGATGGTTAACAGCATTTGTATAGTACATGCATACAAACTCAAAATTAACATGCGTCAACTGTTTATGGTTTTAGGTTGGTTATCAAGAAAACACTCTAAAGCTTCATTATTATGGGCATTCATCATTATCGTAATTGGATGTATAATAGACTTTTACCAAACCGAAAGGGTTATACATATGAGTTTCTAATAGGGTTGGAATGGTTTATTCACTTTGCATGCCAACAACCTATATTTTTAGTGAGAAAAAATTAGGTGTCCTTGTTTCAAGTGCAAAAACACAAAGTACTTGACGTAGAGGAAGTGAAGTACATCTTTATAAAAAAGGTTTCAAACCTATTGGATAGAACATTGAGAAATTGAACCAATAATGAATTATGATGTTAATCAAATGCAATTTGTTGGTTCAAGTACTTCTCAATTTAGTGCTTCTAGTGTGATCAATTGAATAATAATGAGCCAACCGATAGATATGAAGCCATGATTTTTTATGCTGCTGGTTCGAATTTTGGAAATGTTTATAATAGCAATATGGATGCTTATCAAAATAGGGATGCTCCAAATTATGTGGAGGAGCCTTCAAATAGAGGACTGAAAGTTTTACGAGATGTTGCATGTAGCATAACGGCCGCTCTGGTCAGGTTGTACTAATCACTCAGAGTTGTCAGTTAGAATGATGAGTATCAAATCTGATAACAATATATCTCAACATTGTTTTAATCAATTTGCGGGGCTTATGAAAGAAATATGTCCTCCCGGTAACTTAATACCTCTTGACTTCTACAAGACAAAGAGTTTAGTTTCGAAGCTTGGCCTATCTACTAAAAAATTAGACTGTTGCTTCAATGGATGTATGTTATATTACAAGGATGATGAATCTTTAACTGATTGCAAGTTCTGTGGTCATCCTCGATACAAACCAGGTAGGATGGGAATTGGGAATCACAGTTAAGTATCTTATAAGAGGATGCATTATTTGCTACTTATCCTAGACTTAAGCTGATACGATTACATATAGCAATGGATTCTTCCTGATTTGTAGTTCATCTCTTGTATCTAAATTCTTATACTATTTGTACATTTTACTATTATTTATGTTATTAAATTCTAATTGGTAATATCTTTTTCTTTACGTATATGATGTTCTTATTTCATATAATTTTTTAAAAAAAATTGATAATGTTGTTTATATTATGAAATTTAGATACATAAGTTGAGCCGAGCACCTACATTAGATGAGCTCTTCAGACACATCCATCAAAAGAAAAAGGATGGCAATTAGTGGGTAAATAAAAAGGCAGAGACATCACATGTAAGTATTTAAAAACTCTATTTTAATTCATATATTTATACTATTTGTATGTTTAACTAATTGTATCTAATATCTTTTACGATTAATTTATACAAAAGTGGCAAGAGATGGAATCAAGTCAAAGCTCAACTGAAGAGGATGGTGCAGAATCATCACAACAGCATCCTCAGCCCTCCATGATGCATATATGGAAAGAGACCGTTGGGGTAAAGACTTTGATCCTAAGCTAGCTTGCCTAAGCTAGCTTGCTGACAGGCTCATCTTCTAGCTGCACATCCTCATGAGTTCCTGAGGAGTGGATTCAGAAGCAAGAGAGAATTATAATATGTTTGAGACTGTATCAGCCCAAAATGAGGAGTTAACAACTCAAAACAATGAGCTATCTGCTCGGATTTCCCGTACCAAGGAGTTTATGCATCTTATGATGGAAAAGATGAAGCTTAATCCATCAACAGTTTCAGCACCATCTTCAGCTGCTATCTCTGCAAATGATGGTAATTGCGATGTCGATGATGATGATCACGAGGAGGAAGATTATAATTTTTCTTTTTTTCTATAATTGGAATGATACTTGTTTGTGATACTTTTTTTCTTTTGTTATGAAACTTGGATATGATGACACTTGTACAATTTTTTTAAACTTCTTTATTATGAACTTGGATATGATGAACTTGCTATAAACTTTTTTGAGCTTGTTATGAGTTTGTTATGAACCCTTGGATATGATGAAACTTGTGGATAATTTGTATACACATAATTAGGTGTATTTAAAAAAAAGTCATTTTGCGAGGGGATTGTTCCTTCGGATATTTATTTAGCGATGGATAATTTTCTTGGAAATAAAGAAAAGCTATTTAAAAAATTCAAAATATTCCTCAAAAAAATCCCTTGAAATTTTTTGAAAAATCCCTTGAAAATTTTGTCTCAAAAAATCCCTCGATAAATTGCCATTGAAAACTCGCTCAAAAAATCTCTCATAAATTTTTCCTTGGCAAATCCTCTCGGTAAATTACCCTCGAAAACTCCCTCAAAAAATTTCCTCAGCAAATCCCTCAGAAAATTCCTCAAAAAAATCTCTTAAAAATTATTCCTCGAAAACTCCCTCAAAAAACCCCTGGAAAATTTTTCCTTGGCAAATCCCTCGGTAAATTTCCCTCGAAAAATTCCTCGGTAAATTGCCCTCGAAAAATCCCTCGAAGATTATCCCTCAGAAAATCCCTCAAAAAATCCCTCGAAAAGTCTTTCAAAAAATCTCTCAGAAAATTTCTCTTAGAAAATCCATCAAAAATTTCCAAGGGATAAATTTCGTCAAAAAATCCCTCTGAAAAATTCCTCAAAAAAAATTTCAAGGAGAGTTTTTTCAATGACCATTTATCCATCAAAAATTCATCGAAAATATAAATTTCTGATGGATTTTTTTCTTTTTCCCCCGCAAAATCTATCACAAATGATCATTTTTCTTGTAGTGGAAATAGTCCTAATCAATAGCTTCCAAGAAAAGTTGGTGGGTCACAAGCGGACACACTTAAGTACCGATCTCCTTAGATAAAGTTATATCATAGGTATTCAACTTTTCACAATTATAAAATTGTTATTTATTAATTTTTTTTAAAATATTTTTTAAAAAAATTTATGAAAACCTATAACATTTTATGAAAAATTCTATTGGGTGCATTATTCACATGTCCTAATCTAATTTCTCAAACTAGAATAAAATAATAAATAATGCAATAAGTCACATGTTATAATGCACAGGATAGGTATCTCTAATTTCTATATAGCATGAAAAAAATAATTCATCAAATAAATTATTCTATTTTAATGACCGTGGATCTAGGGTCAGGCCCAATATTTTAGGTCAATTACCATGGCCAATCATCTTATAATCAAACTGTTTGGAGTGGGCTTAGGCCCAATTTGCTTCAAAAGCCAACGTTTGAGATTTGTTCCAAACCATTTGGGATCATTCTCACGCATGATTTTCTCCATTGCCAACTTATCGTCAACCATATCTTTGGGATTTATCCTCAACGAAATCCTAACATTTGGATTTTCAAAACAAACGCCCAGATCCTTAATTTGTTTGGGATTTGTTGGTGTTTGGGATTCCAAGGCCCAATATCCACCAACCAACAAATCTGATTTCCTCCCTTGGGAAACATCCAACGCTAGATTTGGGAAACGTTGTCAAAAGACTCAAAACCAACTCCTTGAGTTAGGATTTTCTCCGCTAGCATCAACGCTCAGATCCTTGATTTGGAATTTACTCAAAAAAGTGTTTGATAGGAAAAATATTATCCATGGATAAGTGTACGGATAGAGTTTATCCCTTGGCTATCCTTAGGGATATCCTTTGGCTATTCCATTGATCATTCAAATGCAAAAAGGTAAATCCATAGCACAACTTTTTTTATTCTTATTGGAGGGATAACCAGCTATCCTACATTTTCTAAGGAATAAATTGAGGGAATATCCCATGGTTAACCATGGTTAACCATGGATTATCCGGTTAACTTTATTCTCTGCTATCCCTTATAGTTATGGCTTTTGGGAATAAAAGGGGATATCCCTTGGATATCCTCTCTTATCTCCTATTTCAAACACTACCTAAATCCCAACATGGGATTAGTTGGTTAATAGTTTGAGATTTTCTCCCACCAACTAACAAATAAGGAAATCCACTATCCAGGCTTCGATACGTAAGGAAATTTGGAAAATGCTTCACCATGAAGATATGAGAACGTCCGTATCAACCCAACGCCCAAAATAAATCTCACCTGGGATTTATTTGGGTGGCTGGCTCCATCAACGCCTCGGATTTAGTATTTGGTGGGCACCACACCCCAACATTTGGGATAAGCCCAACGCCAATGCATTGGATAAGCCCATTAAATATCTGTGATCAAATCACGTATCCTTTGGCTTAAAAGCAATTCCCAATATGATAATTAATTAAATCATAAATGCTACTTAACAGTCTATTGTGATCTTCGAATAGCAAGTAGTTAGCTCAAACGCACAAGGTACTACCAGTAGCCTCACTTGTGTATCCCTAATAACATCCGTTGAAAAAGAGATCCGAAGTACTACAAGTGGATCACCACTAGGTTGAACATAATAGAAACAAAGAACATGATCAAATCACATGCCCACAAATCTTAATCTTAGGATCTATATTCCATGCTCAACTTTTAAGCAAACAGTACACGGTAAAAAAAAATAGCATAAAAATATCAAATATTTATGTACCCATCCAAACATCCAAGCCAAATATCAAACATTATAAAATATGTCAAAAATATCATATATCAACATCATGATAATATTAATATTAGTGCATGACCGCTGTAATACCAATTGAAGGAATTAAAAAAATATATATCATCAATATATGTGTAGCGGAAGCATGCGGATCGTTTAATATGCATAAAATTAATATTATCATATCAAAAGAAAAAATTATCATATAATTTTTCTAAACATAAAACATACCGATGAGGTCTCGAAGGAGCAAACGTGACCGGATTCGAAGCTATGGAGAAAAACATGGTAGAGTTTACGGGCCAAGGTATGTCACAAAAGTACCTGCAGAATAAAAAAATAAACCAGAGCTAAAATAAGGGAGAAAAGAAGGAGAGAAACTTTTCTTTCGTGTATCACGTTTCCTGAAAGTCCACCTTATGCCCTTATTTATAGGCTATAGATGAATCAAAAAAAAATATTTTTAAATTAATTTAATTTAGATAACCTTATATGTTACAACCTATTTTGACTGCATGAGAACAATTTTCTATACATGTACGTCAACTCCTTGATCATATCAAGAAAAAAATTATTTTCTTATTTGCATCTAATTTATAAATAATATTAAATAAAATAATATCTAAATTACCAAATCTTATTTAATAATTTTAGATATTATTAATTTTAAATATCTAATAAATTAAATTTATTATTTTATTTTTAATATTTTAATAATTACATTATCAAAAATATCAAAAATTAAAATTTTTCTTTTTCCATCAACTCATAATATAGGCTACTTACAAGAGCAAAATTCTCTTGTGCGATGTTCTATAATAACATTTATGTGCAACCATTCATATCAACTATTATATGAACAACGTGTCTAAACACATTTTTATTTTATTCAATAACTAATTTATTCTATCCAAATAAATATAAAAAAATAATCAATCAAATTGATTATTTATCTTCATAATAAACTCTTTATTATAAAGTTTTAATAAATATTTTATTTTAAAAAATAAATAAATAATTATATTAATTATTCAATTCAAGAGTATTCGATGCGATTAACCTAAGACAGTGTGGGGACCATGGACCCATAATTTTAAGCTTCAATAAATAAACTCAATTAAAACTTTTTAATTATTTATTCAGTTTTATTAATCTCGAAATAAAGACTGTACTCTTGAAAATCACATATTAATTTAGTTAATATAATCATTACATGTAATTCAACCCTCCATAATTAGTTCATAATTAGAGCTAGGTGAAATAACCGTTGTATCCCTTTAATTATCTCTTATTCCCTAAGTATCATTGATTCACTAGTTAAACAGTTAAATTATGATTGAATCATAAATTGCGTGCATAACTATTTAGCTACATAATCAATACTTAAGGGAACTAATTTTAAGCTTCTTTTCAAAAGTCATGGATTCTCTTTAAATCACATTTCCATCCCAATGTGTTATTGAACCTTCAAGATGTAAGTATTGGGCCCAACATTGGGCTTTAATAAACAAATCAAAAGATCCAATAGCACAATCAAAGAGTCTATGAATAAGTCAGGATTAAGGTTGATTTACATATGATCATCTTGTGACATAAATTGAATTTTTATAACGGTCTTAAATAAAGATTTAAATTATATCCATCCAAGTCCTATATAATCTTATTATATATAATACCTCCACTAAGTGTCTCTACACAACAATCCGGATAATATTGTCACATTCATAATGTTCATCGACCGTATTAGTGATTAGCAATAGAAGATTCGTACTTCTATCAATCACGAACATGTTTAAATATACTAGTTATAATTTTAATCCTCTTGTATATATTATACTAAAATTACAGTCTTATAATATATTTTGGATTTTCATATAAACATTCATCTTTCATATAAACGTGGCAAGATTGAAAAAAAAAAATACTTCTTTTATTAATTTAGAAAATCAAAAGTATAAATATAACTGATTTTATAGCCATTATTCCTAACATAGCATGCTTCAAAGAGCATGGATTGGAATTTATTTGGTTTGTTCTTTAAATTTCTGATCACTAAGGTTGAGATTGATAGCCGATAATCTATCCCGGTAATTAAATGAGGCCCACCAAATAACTATGTTTGGTACATATTTTGAATAGCAATATATTTTGTAGTGATAATCTAGATACCTCTAAATTAGCTCATGCGAAGTAATTCAGATTATCTCAGAAAGGGGTTATCATCCACATTACCAGATATATGGTAATCTGATATTTTTTTTTGATAAAATTGCCCTGCTTCCTTTAATCGCTCTCTACTTGACTCTTCCTCTACCGATTTCCCTGCAATCTCTATGTCGAAGGTCTCGAACCATACCCTCTTTCGTTGAGTCGGATTACGGATCTCCATAGCCCAACGGCTTCACGGGAGATTCACGACCCTGCCAAATGCCATGAAACTTCTTCTGATCGGTGGCCTCCGGCATGCTGCTTCGAATATAATTTATAAATATAATTTTTTAAAATGTTATCATTTATAAATATATTTTTTTAAATCAAATATATAATAATATATAAATTTTTAATAAATTTAATTTAGAAGTATTTTAAGAATTTGATGTTATATGACTAATAATCTGTTTGTCATACCAACATAGTAATCAATATTACTGTAGCATGTATACCAAACAAAGTAATAGTAATCAATATTACTGTAGCATGTATACCAAACAAAGTAATCAATATTACTGATAATCTATTAAGTGGTAATGTATCTTACCGTGGTTGCTGAAAGAATGGTTATAACAACCAGAATGGCAGAACTTTCAGAAAGCGGAGATTGCTTCTACTTAAATGTAGCAAGTCTGGGCCAATCCGGTGAAAGCCTGCAGTTGATGGGCGTTTGGAATGAGTTGAGGTCCGATGGATGCAGTGTTGTTGAATGGAGTGTGTGTTGTTACCTAAATTCAGTTGAGCTCTATTGTAATCTAATATATATCAGGGAAAAAGTCCTCTGTATTTCAACTACTTGTTCAATTTCCATGTTGATTTAATCATCATATATTTGTCTTGTTGTTTATATAATGCTGGACTGCTGATGCCGCAGGTTCTAGCCTCAATAACACCTTGTGGAAACAGCAGCAGCAAGCCAAAACTTGAGTCTGCCAACGTTCTGCCAACCAAGATTTTAACAAGAATTTTGTAGTAGGCAATACAAAAACAAATACACAGAAGGCATATAAAGTAGGACAATACTCAGCGATATACAGTGTTTGAAGACAAAAACCTGCCTGTAAAATTTGTATTTCAAAATACTCTAATTGTAGGATATTTTGTTTTCTTATTCTGCATCACCAGTAATCTCTACAAGAACACTTCCCCTCTTTGAAATGGTGCAGACACTTGGGATCTTTAATCAATATTTCACGCTCATAAACCTTTGAAATGACCTTACAAGCATGGTGGCAATCTGTACATATTCGTACACTCTTGATCATCCTTATACTTCTAAAGGTGGGCAAATTGGAAATAGCGAAAGCAATAGCTAGCCTTTCACTGTGCAGTGCTTCAATCTCTTCATCTTCCTCCACAATTTCCAGCCTGTTATCATAAAAGTCTGGTGGTACCACCTTGACATCGACTGGAATGCCATTTAATTCGGTGAACTTGGACACGGAATCTACATAAGGCTGCTCACCTGTAACAAAGCTATACACCTTATTTCTAAGTTCAATCCAGCAATAACTACGAGAACCATCCAGCTTGCTATCCTTCTCATACTTTCTCCGTTTTAACATGCCACTGCGCTTCCCACTTGATGCTTGTATATTTGATAGTAGCCTGTGAATGGTGGGATCCCTTGGTTCCAGTTTTAACATACGCTCTCCTGCAAGCTTCGCTAGCCTGATATTGCCATAAATTCTGGCTGCAATAAGCAATGCATTCCAAACAGTGGAGTCAGGCTTAATTGGCATCTTCTCGATAAGATTGGAAGCTTCTATAAACCTACCAGAACGACCAAAGAGATCTACCATTGCAGCATAATGTTCTAAGCCTGGAGGGAGCTGGTGTTCTTCTACCATGCTAGAGAAGAGTTTCGTTCCTTCAGTGACCATTCCATCAAGACTATAGGCATTGATCATACTCACAAAAGTTGATCTGTTTGGCTTCACGCCTTCCTCTTTCATCTGATGAAACAGATCCTTTGCAACATGAGAATATCCATGCAGAACACACCCTGCGATCATTGAGTTCCAGGATATCAGATCCCTCGATGAAAGGCTATTAAAGACCACTTGAGCACAACCTATATCTCCGGATTTTGCGTAAGTGTCTATGAGAGCATTTGCAACCGAGATATCACTTTGCAAATTGCTGCGCAATATGCAAGCATGGATCTCCTTTACCTTCCAAGCTGATACTAAATTTGCACAAACTGGAAGGATGCTAAGGATGGTGACCCTATTGGGCCTTACAGAAACCAACTGCATTTGCTTAAATATCCTTAGGGCATTATTTGCATGGCCATTCTTCAAGGAACCTGAAATGAGAGTATTCCATGAAGCCAAGCTCTTCCTTACTCCATCTTTCTCCATCTTTTGAAAAAGTTCCATGGCCCGGTCCTCGTCACCATTTAGAATGTACCCAGAAATCATTGCATTCCAAGTTACCACATTTCGATGGATGCCTATGTCCTCCATCATTAAGAAGAGACCATAGGCTTTACCACAATATCCAGCCTGCGCATAGCCTGCAATCATTGAATTCCAAGTGAAGACATCTTTCTCTGCTGTTTGATCAAAGACACTCTGAGCATCTTCGAGTCTACCACATTTTGCATACAGATCAATCAATGAATTCCCCACCAAAACGGTGCCTGCGCTTCCCATCTTAACAGCGTATGAATGAAGTTCCCTTCCCTTGCTCAAAGCCTTCAAAGAGGTACAGGCAGACATAGCACTCACAATGGTCATGCCACTTGGTTCCACCCCAGAGAGCTGCATCTTTTGAAAGAGATCCAATGCTTCACTCGGTCTATTATTCTGAGCAAAACCTGAAATCAAGCTAGTCCAAGTAAAGACATCCGGCATGATTCCGTAACTCACCATCTGCTCCATGAGTTCCATTGCAAGCTCCGTATTACTGGACTGCGCATGGTTTGCTATCAATATATTCCATGTTATCAGACCTGGTTTAACTCCTTCAGCTCTCATCCGTTCAAATAACCGAAGAGCTTCTTCATTTTCTCCCCACTGGCAGTGCCCAGAAATAATCGAATTCCATGTCACCCGATCCTTTATATCCAAGCTGTCAAAAAACCTCTTTGCCATGCCCAATTCACCACACTTAGCATACATCGCCAATACCGAATTGCTCAGCCGGTTCCCCTCTGATGAGTCCAAATGCCCACCTCGGACCGCAAGGGAGTGCAACAACCTCCCAGTATCCAAATCCCCAGTACTTGCACACGCCTGTAGAACTTTCAGCAGCAAGAAGCTGTCAGGAATCACACCTGCATGCATCATCTGAAGGAATAGGTCGACAACCTCCTGCCACCTTTGCTCCCGAGCATAGCCAGTGATCATCGCCGACCAGGTGAAGAGGTTCCTCTCGGGCATTTCGTTGAACACGCGGCGGGCCTCCTCCAAGCTGCCACATTTTGCGTACATGCTGACGAGTTTGGTCTCTACGAAGGGATTCGGGTTGCGCACCGACGCGATCGATGCGTGAAGTCTCCGGCCCTCGTCGATGGAGTCCGAGTCGATGCAGGATTGGAGCAGGGACATGTAGGTTCTGGGGCTGATGGGGGGGCCCTGTTCGAGGGCAGAGATGGCTTCTTGGAGCTTCCCATGGCGGCAGAGGCGCTTCAATTGGCGGTCGGTGGGGTCGGGGGTTGGCTGTGATGGTTTTGCTGCGGGATTTTGGGGATGTGAGGAGGTGGTTTTGATGAAATTTGAAGGGATTTGAGGTGGGTTTTGGGGTTTGAAGGAGAGTTTTGGGCGTGGGTATTTGGTTTGTTGCAGGATAAGAAGGGATTTTCCATCGATGTTGCAGGAAAAAAATTTTCCCAGTGGACTCAAAAGACTCTCATGTTGGTGTGTGATCCATTTTAAAGAGACCTCAGCTTACGAGAGGGACGCTCTGCCACGGGAACGGCATCATCATCACCTAACCTTTTCATCGTCTTCATCACTTAACCTTTTATTTTTATTTTTTACCCCCTTTAAACGAAAAAATTGATGCCCACTGCATGGATTTACTCCCAGAACTACTACTTGACTTTCAGAACGTTGTTTGGCGGTACTTTTCATTTCTGAGTTGACTGTGACTGCGTATTAATTTCAAGTTTGAACACCGTCCAAACCTGGGAGGGTTTCCATCGAGTTATTTAAACTTTTGAATTGAGTATGAATCCAAAAAAAAAACCATGAATTCAAACTGGGACTAATTCCATAAAAATATCCGGCCTAACTCAGTTCCAACAACATATTAGGTAATACTGTATAATTTTAGTTTTATATGATCAATTTAATAAAATATTTGATGAAATTAATGTTTTTCCCCAAATTTTCTTGCTCTTTTACGTAATCTCTCATTTTAAATACATGTGACCATCAAACTTATTTAGCATCAAAGTCTCAGATTGAACTTCATTCATGCCATAAAAATGTAATCAAAACAGGAGTTAGAACCTTATTTGGAAACTTATTCTTCTTAGCATGCCCAAGCAAGTAAAGAGTGGAGTACATTTGCATGCAGGATGATAGATGATCGTTGCGGCTTTCTTTCTTCACAGTCTTCGAAGGGCTTTTCAGCAGCAGGGCCCTCTCTGGGCTGTTACAGCCTATCAGATTTAGTTGTCTCATAATCATGCACTACCTTAGTCTCTTCTCCAGGGAATACAGAGAGCCCAGATCCGATATATCTATCGTGAAGCCAATTCGGCTGCTGATTGGATAGCGGCATCTGCGGCCCGTAATGGGGGGTTTTGGGTATGGAAGCAGGGAGACCTGTGTCCCCTAGTGCTGAAGCAAATTTTATATTCTGATATTTCTGGATTGGCTTGCACTAGGTAAGTGTGATCACCCGTCTGTACCAAAAAAAAAAAAAAAGAGTGGCTGATAGTCAAAGTCAACTACATCAAATAATGTCCTTGGACATATAATAACAAAAACAATTGTAAATAAACTACTTAATATTAAAAAATGGACGACAAGGATAATGCATAATATTGATGACAAATGAAAATTTTAAATTTTTTAATTTAGTAATTCTATGAAGATATTTAAATGGTTCAGTTAGAAAGAGTAAACTTTTAACAATTCGTTATAAGAATAGAAGTAGAGGTACACCTAAACTAATATGGATAGAAATAATTAAAAAAATTATAACTATTTATAATTTGAATGTCAACTTAGTGCTGAATAAAGCAAAGTAAAGAAAGTAGATTCATGTAAACAACCTCATATAGTTGAAAGAAGGCTTAAATGAGCTGAGTTGGGTTGAGTTATTGATTAAAGAGAAAATTAGGTTAAAATATTTTTCAACCTATATTTTCTAACATTTGGTTTAAAAAAATGAAAGAAAATGGATGATGGGATCAACATATATTTTCTTCCCCCCTCCCTCCCACTTGGTCGAAAAATTTCTCTCATAGGAAAGTGATATTTTGATTTTTAATCTCATAAAAAAATTTTCTAGCACCAAAAGTTAAAAATTATCCTTCTAACTTAGTTTATTTTCTTATTTATTATTTTTATATATTTACTATATAATATAATATCATATATTAATTATACTATACATATATAATAAAGTAATATGTACTATATAATAGATAAATTATAATATAATGCAGTATAATCATATTATATTATATTATTTCTTATGTAATCTTTATTTTAAGAATATTATAGTTAAATTGGTAATTTTCATATAAAATTATCTTTAATCAAATATAAAAAAATATTTTTAGAGTTTTTTTTATACAAACATCTCATCAACCAACTCGATAATTTTTTTAAAACAAAATTTTGCTTAAGAAATTGGATTTGTAGAAAATTTTTCATCAAAGCTTTTTTCAGAAAAAAACTGAAAGTGCATTTATAAATTACATTTGATATTTTATTGATATTACCTTTAAAAACCTCATCATTATTATTATTTATAAATGGGTCGTATTAAAATTACAACAAAAATCTTGCCTCTAAGAATCTTTTTATAGAATTTTAAACATATCATTATTGTTAGACTTTGGAAGGAGATCTAAACACCGCCATGTAGTTTCTTTCATCCAACTCCTCTGCCGGCAACTCACATGGCGCCACCTCCACACTTATAACTGCATCGACCCTCCTAACATAGTTTGATCCACGTCATCTTCAGACACGTGTCTCTTCCGCAACTTAGCTAGGCTTTCTAGAGTCCAAATTGCTCCTCTCTTGTTTGACGAAATACCCACGAGAGAGGCTAAATCCCATTCGCAGCGGAAGCGAATGTCCGGCCATCAACCCCATCACCTTTCCTACGAGGGCCTACGCTTTCCCAAGGCCCAAGATCATGGAACCAAGAAAACCCTTGCTCCTCACGTATCCTGAGTAGAGGTGGGCACTGGGCCGTGTTGCCCATGGCACGGTACGGCCCAGGCCCTAATGGGCCATGCCAGGCATGGTCCGGCACTGCTACAGTACCGGGCCGTGCCAGGCCCAGAAAATTTTTCTGTTGGTCCAGCACAGTATGGCCCATGACGGGCCTGGGCCGGCCCGTCGTGCCATGCCGACACGGCCCACCTGGGCCGTGCCTGGCATAGCTCAGGTGGGCCTGAGCTGTTCCTGGCATCAGGCACGGCCCACCTGGGGCCTGGCCCATGCACAGCTCAAATAAAAAAATTTATAAAAATATAATTTTTTTTGATAAATTAAAAAATTATTAGGAATAAAAAATTTTATTAATATAAAGCCACCATAATGATGGGGGGTTTGGCACAGACCCCTACCAATTTATTAATTTAAAATTAAAATGGTACAGAAGGAAGGGGGGCTAGGCCTGAACTCCAGAACATAATACAATAAGTAAGAAGAAAAAATAGAAAGATCGCAACCGTCGGATCATCGCCGATCGGATGGATCGCAACCGTCGGATCGATCATCGCCGATCGGGATCATGGCTTGGATCGATCACAACTGTCGGATCGTCTTCGATGGGATAGATCGCAATCGTTGGATTGATCATCCCCGATCGGGATCATGGCTTGAATCGATCGCAACCGTCTGATCGTCTCCGATCGGATCGATCGCAACGATTCAATCGATCATCACCAATCAGGATCATGGCTTGGATTGATCGCAACCGTCGGATCGATCATTGCCGATCGGGATCATGGCTTGGATCGATCACAACCGTCGGATTGATCATCGCCGATCGGGATCATGGCTTGGATCGATCGAAGATGTCGGATCGTCTCCGATCGGATTGATCATAATGGTCTGATCAATCATCGCCAATTGGGATCATAGCTTGGATCGATCGCAATTGTCGGATCGTCTCCGATTGGATAGATCGCAACCGTTCGATCGATAATAGCAGATCAGGATCATGGCATGGATCGATCGCAACCGTCGGATCATCTCTGATCAGATCGATCATCGCCGATCGGGATCATGGCTTAGATCGATCGCAACCGTCGGATCATCGCCGATCGAATGGATTGCAACCGTCAGATCGATCATCGCCGATCAGGATCATGGCATGGATCGATCGCAACCGTCGGATCGTCTCCGATCGGATCGATCGCAACTGTCGGATCAATCATCCCTGATTGGGATCATGGCTTAGATCGATCGCAGACATCGGATCATCTCCGATCACCTGGATCGCAACAGTCCGATCGATCATTGTCGATCGGGATCATGGCTTGGATCGGTCGCAACCATCGGATCGTCTCCGATCGGATGGATCGCAATTGTTGGATTGATCATCACCGATCGGGATCATGGCTTGGATCGATCGCAACCGTCGGATCATCTCCGATCGGATTGATTGCAACCGTCGGATTGATCATCGCCGATCGGAATCATGGCTTGGATCGATCCAGACATCAAATCGTCTCTGATCGGATGGATCGCAACCGTCGGATTGATCATCACCGATCGGGATCATGGCTTGGATCGATCGCAGACGTCGGATCATCTCCGATCAGATGGGTCGCAACCGTCGGATTGATCATCGCCGATCATGATCATGGCTTGGATCGATCGCAGACATCAGATCGTCTCCGATCGGATTGATCGCAACAGTCCGATCGATCATTGTCGATCGGGATCATGGCTTGTATCGATCGCAACCATTGGATCGTCTCCGATCGGATGGATCGCAACTGTTGAATTGATCATCGCTGATCGGGATCATGGCTTGGATCGATTGCAACCGTCGGATCGTCTCTGATTGGATGGATTGCAACCATCGGATCGATCATCCCCGATCGGGATCATGGCTTGGATCGATCGCAACCGTCGGATCGTCTCCGATCGGATTGATCGCAATGATTCAATCGATCATCGTCGATTGGGATCATGGCTTGGATCGATCGCAATCGTCAGATCATCGCCGATCGGATGGATCGCAACTATCGGATCGATCATCCCCGATCGGGATCATGGCTTGGATATCGCAACCGTCGGATCGTCTCCGATCGAATTGATCGCAATGGTCCGATCAATCATCACCGATCGGGATCATGACTTGGATCGATCGCAACCATCGGATCATCGCCGATCGGATGGATCGCAACCGTCGGATCGATCATCGCCGATCAGGATTATGGCATGGATCGATCGCAACCGTTGGATCATCTCGATCAGATTGATCGCAATCGTTGGATCCATCATCGCCGATCAGGATCATGGCTTGGATCAGCTGGCTGGTGCCTAGGTGCACAGTGTGCTCCTGGCACCAGCTGTGCCATGGCACGGCCCTTGTGGGCGGTGCCATGGCACGGCCTACAAAATGGCCCAGCAGGGCCGTTCTGGCACGGCCCAGTAGGGCCGTGCCATGCACGGCCCTGCAGGGCCATTGCTGGGCCGTGCCAAAACAGCCCTTCTGGGCCGTGCCATGGCACGGCCCAGCAACGGCCCTGCTGGGCCGTGCCATGGCACGGCCCATAAAATGGCCCAGAAGGGCTGTTTTGGCACGGCCCAGCAACGGCCCTGCTGGGCCGTGCCAGGCATGGCCTGTGGCCCATTTCTTGATGGGTCACGGGTCGTGCCGAATTTGAATTTTTTTAGTGGGCCATACCTGGCACGGCCCATTTGTTAATGGGCCATGCCAGGCATGGCATGGTAATTTTTTTGGCACGATGGGCCTGGGCCGTGCCGTGCCCGGCACGGTTCAGTGCCCATGCCTAATCCTGAGATGATATATGCTTACTTTTTAGTGGGCTCCTCCTAAATTTTCTGTCACTCAGAAATCAACCCAATGAATGTGAAGATTTCCTACCTTTTGCTGCATGGTCAAATTACCAGCCACGTCTCATGAATAAGCAAGAAAAGTTCTAGGTGGAAAGATATCTTTGGCCTTCAAACGTTGACTGAAAATTTATTTTCAAACTTTTAGGTGCCTAGGGTCTCTAAAATTTTAAGAATGTTTCATTTTAATGAATGATGTCGGTTAAAATTATGTTAAAAAATATTAATCTGGTGCTTCTGCAAATGTTAAAATAAAGAGAGTGAAGGAGATATTTTTCAATGCTTTTTAAAAGCGTCAAAAAAAATAGCGTTGAAAAAATGCCGATCTTGCCGACGGGAGTTCTATTTGGACCGCTAATATATAATATTACTGAGGAGCCCCCCACGCTAAAGCAAAAAAATGGCCATTTTACCTCTAAAATGTTGGAACCAAAATAACCCTATCTAGTAATATCCCCCCCCCCCCCCCCCCCCCCCCCCCCCCCTCCCCTTTTTCAGGAGCCCCCCAAACAGCCCCCCGACCCCCTAAACAGCCCCTAGAGCCCCTGCTACCTTCGTCCTGCCTTCCTCGCTCCGGATCTTCATTGGATCGTCGATTGAAACGATTTAAGGTTGAAATCAAGCAATGGACAAGCAATTAAAAATTTATGAAGGTGCTACGGTCGCAAAGGTTAGTGCCTGCGATCTGCCGTCAATTTTTTTTTCACGGTTCGTGCGTTGTTCGGCCCTGTGTGGCCAAACAGAACATACCACACAGGGTTGAACAACATTAATATGTTCGGCCCTGGTAGGCCGAACATAATTCTTTTGTTCGGCCTTGGTGGGCCGAACATAATTCTTCTGTTCGGAAGAAAGATTGCTTCTGTTCGGCCCTGTGTGGCCGAACAGAATGTTTATTCTCTATTTTTTTTGATTAATTATGATTAAGATTTAAAATTATTATTTGATCGTGCAGGACGATGCTTCGTCCGAATGCAGCGTGATTGGCTCCGATTGTGTGATGGATTACACAAATGAATTTACAACTTACGAGGTAAAATTTAATTGCATTTATTTTCGTATTATTTGACTGAGCAATGTTTAAAATTGTCTACCAACATAAAACTATTTATTTTATAGATATTCAAAAGTAGAGAAGAAATGTGTAATTGGTGTCGGGAAGTCGGAAAGAGGAATGGATTTGTTGTTATTATTAAAAAATCCGATTCGGGCAGCAATGTTAAGAAACCAAGAGTTGTTTTTTCTTGCGAGAGGAGCGTTACTTGCAAAAGTAAACACATCAAGGAAAAGAGATCAAAGATCAGGGCCAGTGGCACTAAGAAGTGTGGATGTCCTTTTGCCTTAAGAGGAAAGAAATTGGACACTGCAGATGATTGGATGTTAACGGTCATTTGCGGTGTGCACAATCATTCAGCTGCAAAGCATCTCGAGGGGCACTCATATGTGAGACGATTATCTAAGCAGGAGACTACAATTCTAGTGGAGTTGTCGAAGAGTTTGGTTCGGCCTAAGGACATTTTATCTACTTTGAAGCAAAGGGATGCCCTCAATGTTACGACAATTAAGACAATCTACAATGCAAGGCAGAAGTGCAAGGTTGTAGATATTGCTGGGAGATCTCAGATGCAACATCTTCTTGGTAAATTATCTGAGTGTAATTACATTGAGTGGCATAGGACTTGTATCAAGTCTGATGCTGTGCGTGACTTGTTTTGGGCACATCCTGGTAGTATAGACTTGTTACGTGCATTTCCTCGTGTGTTGATAATGGATTGCACTTACAAGACGAATAGATATCGTCTTCCTATCTTAGAGATTATCGGGGTGACATCAACTGACCTGATATTTTCTATTGCTTTTGTGTATATAGACTCTGAGCGAGAAGATAACTATACATGGGCATTAGAGAGATTGCGCAGTGTCATGGACGATGATGCTCTGCCTGAGGTGATAGTCACAGATCGAGACTTGGCTCTATTGAATGCAATTCAGAGGGTATTTCCTATGGCAACACATTTGCTATGTAGATGGCATATTAGTAGGAATGTTTTGGCCCAGTGCAAAAGGTTATTTGAAACAAAGGAGAAATGGGATAAGTTTATAATGACTTGGAATATACTTGTGTTGTCCACCACAGAAGATGAGTTTAATGATCACTGGACAAAACTCCAGAGAGAGTTTACTACCTACCCAGTTGCTTTACGGTATGTGTCAGAAACTTGGCTGAGCAAGTACAAGGAAAGATTTGTTGCAGCATGGACGGACACATGTAGGCACTACGGGAATTTGACAACTAATAGGTATCACAAGGAATTGATAAATTTAAGAAATTTATAATTTAATTACGCAATTGTTATCTTCATTTTATTAAATTTTATTTACTTTTCCAGGGCTGAAAGTGCACATGCAAGGTTGAAAAGATAGCTTGGATCAAGCCAAGGGAATTTCAAATCATCTTGGACAAAAATACATAGTTTAATTGAGTTACAGCATAGTGACATTAAAGCTTCATTTGAGAAGAGTTTGACGGTCGTGCAACACGACTTCAAGCCTCCTGAATTCAAAGAACTGCGATGTTTCATTTCTATAAGTGCATTAAATCAGATCCTCGCTCAAGCGAACCGAGCCAATTTAGTTGGTATTGATGCTTCAGTTTGTGAGTGTGCTATTCGGCGCACACATGGTTTACCATGCGGCCACGAGATTGCACGGTTCAGGATGGAAGGTCGGCCAATTCCCTTGGATTGCATAGATCCTCATTGGAGAAAACTTGATATGATGCCGGCTTCAAATGTGCAAAGTATTCAGCTAAGCTGTGAACCAGAGTTGGATATAATTACTTGGAAATTCAAACAGTTAGATGGGTCTTTGCGATTGCAGATGTTAAGAAAATTGAGAGAGATTGCTAGCCCAGAAAGTACTTCTCTTGAAGAACCTGCCAAAAGGATCACTCGTTCAGTTGGTCACGGCCATGCTTCATTGAAGGTTGATACATCTACCCGCCGTGATCCTTCTGCCTTTGAGTTGATTTTTTAGGAAAAGATAGTTATTCTCCTGGTACGGGCACTCCACTAGCGACGCAATTGCCAAAGAGGCAGCCAAGGAAGAATGTAAGAAGCATTTCTTTTACTAAGTAAGGGGACCGTGCCGATATGTGCCGCATGCGTGCCGGTACGTGCTGGCACATGCCGGGAACTTTCGGAACCCGTGCCAGTCGCGTGCTGGTTCGTGCCGGTACATGCCGGCAACTTCCAGACCCCGTGCCGGTATGTGCCGGACCTGTGCCGGTACATGCCGGCATCTTTCGGACCCTGTGCCGAATGCGTGTCGGTTGGTGCCGGCACATGCCGGCAACTTCCGGACCCCGTGCCGGATGCGTGCTGGCAACTTCCGGACCCCGTGCCGGACGCGTGCCGATACGTGCTGGCACATGCCGGCAACTTTTGAACCCGTTCCATTTGTTATTACAAAGAAAATGTTTATGTTACCGTCTAATTCATTCGTTATTGGTTTGCAGGTTTCTGGTTAGCGAACCCGGTCATATAATAAGCCAATAATCTATATTGATCAAATTCCAGATGGGTTGAAGCCATTCATCCAGCATATCAAGGATGTTAAAACTGAAGGCAACTATGGATTTAGAGCAATAGCTGACTTGCTGGGATTTGGAGAGGAGGATTGGCTCCGTATTAGGAAGGATTTATTGAATGAGTTGCAATGTCATTCAAAGCACTATCGTGCTTTATTTGTTGTCAAAGGGAGGTTTGAGGAGATTGAGCATGCATTATCATTTTTTGATAATGATCCACCTTTTGACCGATGGATGACTATGCCGGATATGGGGCACGTTATAGCGTCCCGCTATAACGTTGTCCTATACCACCTCTCCTTGCAACAATGTCTTACATTCCTACCTCTACGATCGGTGCCTCTTCCTCCTTTATCCCACAAAGATATTGCAATGGCGTTCGTTAATGGCAATCATTTTGTTGAGGTATTAATTGAAAAACTCTTAATTATACTTAAGTGACTAATAATTCATTGTGTTTACTAATTTATATATTTTGCAGGTGTTTATGTTACCGGGTCATCCTGTTCCCCCAATAGCAAGCAATTGGTAGAAACATCGTACATATGCATCCCCTGTGACGCAGCAGCCTCCTTCCGATCCATATCAAGTATGCCAGTGCAAAGGCCAAGTGCATCTGCAATACGCCAGCCTAGCACGTCAGCATCAGCATTATCGGGACGTGATCGGGAGTAGATACTGGATCGGCTCTTCGGAGGATGAACAGCTAGATACGTGATCCGAGAATACCACTCCAAAAATCTCGGTACGCAATCTGAGGGTCGGGTCACCGGATAGCTCCTGCTCGCTGAGCTCAGCAGGTGATCCTCCCACCTCTCCCATAACTGCTCAAAGAAAATGTACCGGATGCGATACAAAGCTGCTGTCGATCCTCTGCTAGCTTGCTCAGGGGCCAATGGCGCACGGGGGATCGTCTGTATCCTGCCGAACTGTCGTAAAATCCTTTCAGGATGATAGGGTTCTACGACATCCATGCACTTCAGGCATCCACTAAAGAATGCAATATCAAGGAATGGACGATCATCCCGAATAAGACGATGGGGATCCCAAACTACCTGCAATATATTAAATCGTAATAAGTTTGATAATGTATGACAAATTATATAAATACACAAGTGCATGGTCCTATGGTACATACCTCATCTACCCTCAGTACGTCCAATGACTTGCGGAGAATCACCAAATGGTCCATCATAGAACGGGATGGAGTGCCGGGAGTCCATCGGTGTATGCGAGGCCTAGCATCAGTATAGTCTAGGGCTGGGTGAGGAGTGAGAAAGGGAAAATGCTCATAAATCTATGCATGGAGAAGCGTCATATATCCACTGATCTGTCTAACGGATGCCCTAGACGCAATCCCCAACTGCCGATATAAATGAGCCAAAGCACCCGCACCCCAGGCATATGTGCTCACTCTATCCAAATGACGTAGCAGAGTAAGATAAGCTATAGGCACCCTCGTCCCGCTCTTATCGATAAAAAGTGTATACCCCAACAAAAAAAGCAAATACGCTCGTGCCACACTCTCTATCATACGACGGCTATCTCTATCTGATACATTATGGAAATGACTCTTCAACCACTCTAACCTCACAGACTGACCACGGACAGATATAACCTCCTGACGCGCGTTATCCCGTGATACATCCAGTAGCTGCACTAGTAGGTCCTCAGCATCCCGATCACTCATCCTATCTGTAGACAAGGACACTGAGGCACCCATGACACTAATCCCTAATATGGCGGCAACATAATCCAACGTGATTGTCATCTCGCCAAAGGGAAGATGGAAGGTGTTCGTCTCGGGCTGCCATCTCTCTACAAAGCCCGAGACAAGAATCTTATCGGTGAACCGATAAGAGCAATGCACTAGCTCTAGAAGACCCGACTGCTTAACTATATCCCTAAATCTCCTATTCGATTCCCCTTATGCCCACCACTGCCACTCACCGACTTTGGCAGCATGGCTCATGCACTTCAGTGGAGTCCGTTCCTGTGAAATATAAATGGATAACATGAATAACACATAACAGCATCGAAATAATACATTAAATAAAATACAGTAGAACAACGAACAAATACCTGTTGCCTCCATATGGAGGCTGCAATATGTGTCCTAAAACTCCTAAGGACAGACTCATCCTCAGGACCGCCTGGACAAGGACCATCCGCCTCATCATCATCAACATCCATAGCTGGGATGTCCTCGCCTGCTGTCTCATCTGGGGGCGATGGTGCAACAAGATCCTCAGGAACCTCAATAACCTCAGGCGCCTGGGTTCTACATCTCCTAGCAGATGCTGTGGGTCTAACTCGTGAGGAGCCAGCATCCATATCTGAAACATTGCAATATCATTAGTAAAATAAAAATATATCAAAATAATATATTTTTATTAAAAATATATAATATACTTTAATAATATACTTTATAATAATATACTTGATTATAATTATAATATACTTTATAATATATAAATTCTAATATACTTTATAATATACTTGATTATTATAATTATTATTATAATATACTTTATTAAAATTATATTTTATAATTATGTCAAAATAATATATTTTATTGAAAATATATTAATAATAAAAATATATGATTATGTTAATTATACTTTATAATACTTGATTATAATTATAATTATAATTATTATAGTAGTATATTATAATTATAATATACTATAATAATTATTATTATAATTATAATATACTATATTAATTATATTATATTATAATTATAATTATAATTATTTTAATTTTATAGAAAATTTATTTGATTCCGTTCGATCTAGCTGGGCTGAACGGAATCAAATCGGTTCGGCCAGTTGGGTCGAACGGATTTAGTTCCGTTCGGTCAGTTGGGCTGAACGGATTTAGTTCCGTTCGGCCCATCTGGGTCGAACGGATTTCCTTCTGATCGGTCGAACAGAGCTGGGAGGCTTGGCGAGGGAGGGATCTTGGGGAACGAAGGTGTAGATCATGTGGCGAGCCGTCGGATACATATAGACGCCGGGGATCTTGAGATCTTGGCAAAAAAAAAAAACATCTTGGGACAGATAGAAGGAGGGAGAGAGGAAGGAAGGGAAGAAAGGAGGGAGGAGGAAGATTTACTTTATCTACCGAAGAGAGCGATCTGCTGCCGAAGAAGTCATCGCCGAGGAGCCGTGAGCGAGAGAGGTGAGCGCGAGCAATACTGAAAGGATCGAACGCAGGGGAGAGAAGAGGCCAAATAGCAATCTTAGGAGGACTTCTGGGAGGAGAGATAGTTTAAAATTTTTATAAAAATAGAAAGCTCCTCAGCAATATTGAAGGGCTACAGAGTAAATAAAAAAAAAATTAGGGGGCTCCTCCCTTGCCGACGCTTTAAAGTATCGGTAGCATTTTTATTTTTTAAAAAAAAATAACAAACAACGGCCGCCGTCCCTTCCTCCTCTGAAATCGTTGTCCATTCCTCCTCCCACTCCTTTCCATCTGAAACTCCATATGTGAAGTGTCACTACT
This sequence comes from Calamus simplicifolius, assembly GCA_900491605.1. Taxonomy (NCBI): domain Eukaryota; kingdom Viridiplantae; phylum Streptophyta; class Magnoliopsida; order Arecales; family Arecaceae; genus Calamus; species Calamus simplicifolius. Next base: position 26,205 of record UESW01002244.1, read on the forward strand.
GTGTACTAGAACTATCAGAGAAGATTCTATATTACTTTACAAGAGAACAAAACCAATTCCAGAACATGAATTGAAATATAATCCGCTCCACTCCGCTCCAATTCTATAATTTGTTGCCGATGAGATACGTAAGAAGCATTTCATGACCTTATTCAAAGGCATAGAACGAAGAATTTGACCAAATTGTCAGCGCCTCATACCTCAGCTTGGAACCGAGAGTCCTTGAGAAGCCTCTGGAAAGAACGCAAAAAAGCTCCATTCACACGAGCGGCCACGTCGTTGCCGATGTTCCTGAGAGAAGGGAACAAGGAAGCATCGATCTCCGACTCCCCGAAGGGGCCTCCCCGATCTCCAGCGAAAATCCAGTCGTCGGCGGACCAGGACGCCGGGAAGGCGAGGCGAAGACAGCGGCTGGGAAAGAATGAAAGACGGTGCGGAGAAGGAAAGGGAAGGAAGGACGAGCTGGAGCTTGGAACGACGCGAGAGGGGAGAGAGTCTTTTGAGGGTGGAGCTCGCTTCGTTCCGACCTTTCGAATTTTTTTGCGCTTTATCGTGAAAATTGAAACAAAGGTTCGATCTAGCATGTTCGGGTGATAAAAATACACTAAAAAAGCGTCGGCATCTCGTAGACAAATACCCGATTTTAAAGACTCTAAGATGCTTTTAAAGCGTTATTAAGTATTTTTATCCTTGAACGCTTTTCCAAAGCATCAATAAACTACAAAAAAAATTTCTATGCTATCATAAAGCATCGGAAAAAAAAAAAGAGTAACTAAAAGTTCACTTTATTGTAGTGATTTAACATCAAGATAGCATATCAATTATTCCTTCAAATTTAAGGATGCAATGTTGCTGAGAGATGGTAATGATTGAAATTTTTAACTCATCTCCGCTCACCTAAGCCTTTTTTCAATTACATAAGGTCGGCTAATGATTAAAAATTTAACAACCAAAATAAATTTTAAAAATATATCTTAGCTAAAGCTTACATATAATAGAGATAAAATATTAAACAAGAAAAAACTTTAACGTGTCAAACGTAGCATTTTGATTAAGGCATCTTTTACAAGTGAAGGAGCCAAAAATAGAAAATATACCTCGTTTCAGCGGCAGCGAAAATAATAGATCATCGGTCGTCGAGGGTTACCAGAGTCTCCAGTTCGTCCACACCCCTAAGCCTCAGATCCAGTGAGGAAGAGGAGGAAGGAGGCACTTCTGTCTCTGTATCTTCTCATTCTTCTTAGAAGACACCTTCGGTGTTCTTATAGAATATGATAAGATCCGAGAGCGAATAAGACAAAGGAATACCAAGCGTCCCATCTCCTGACACTCTATGTGGACGACTGACTTGGCACCCAGACCAACAATCTTTCACTCGTCCATACAGGAACACTAACCTCAACTCTCTCAACTTGCAGTGTGATGGGGTATGTGACTCAATGAAACTCACACATAGTGACATATAGTGGATATATTGCATTAAGTTAATAAATAACTAACACAGCGAACAGGAATACAATTCAATCCCGTTTGTGTCCCAGATAATCCGATCACACTTAATCAAACACTCTTAAACCCTCAAGAGATCTTCTCTGAGAAGCACTTGAAAAAATACAAAGTCATAATGTTTGTATCCATAATCATTGTAACTCATACATATAATTGCCCGAGCAATGGATCACAAACATAAGGTGTGGTCGAAAAAAATCTTCCTTGAACACTAATACCAATTCATCTTTGTCCACTTGACTTCCTAGGATTGTCTCATGTGGCTGTATCAATTTCATAATCCTGAAGGACAAGGCTAAGGAAGTCATCATGAACTCCAACTTCATAGTATAGGTTCAAGTCCAAGGATACTACGTAGTTGTAAGGCTCACATGGTAACGAAGAGGAAATATATCATGTTACCCCTTATAGGATCGACTTTAGCACATGCAACATAATACATGCTACAGTAGAGCTCCCACTCAATGGGCCATGTCATATTCAAATACCGTACGAACACAAGTTCAGGCATCACAAAGTTGCCTGACTTGAGCATACTCCAATGCTCCTAATTCAGCTACAACATGCTTAGTATGGTTCTGTGGACACATATACTGCTCACGCATGTATGTATTCTGTACTCGACTCTCTAAAGTCTCATCTCATTCCAATTTGAGATGACTTTGATTATAATCTATTTATGTAGCCCATTTTGCAACTTATGCAATCTACAACTCATGCATTGCTATTCAAGCATCTATAATGGCTATTTTAGTCTTATCCTGCCCACTACAAAAGTGTCAGAGCAATCACCCGTGTGAGTAGGTTGATCTAAGCCTGTGATAATTATACACATATGCGCCTATAAATATGAACTCATCATAATAATAAAAATAAATATTTTATAAACTTTAACACATAGTCATTGATGTCCATACAATCCTTGTTTAACAAAAAAAATACAGACATAAACTCATATATAAGTCTAAAACATATCTCGGTCTGTCACACTATATACAGACCTAGACTCCTCACATGAGCCTGGAACACATCCTTAGGAATGGGCTTCGTCAGAGGATCAGCTAGCATCCTGCCAGTGGAGATATGCTTTAGGATAACTTTTTCTTGCTTGTCCATATCCCGAATGAAATGATATCTGATGTCAATACGCTTGATCCTTCCATGGTACTGAGAGTCCTTAGTATATTGTAATGTTGCCATACTATCAGAATTGATCTGAATAGCCTCATGTGTATTAGCTAATATCTTGAGTCGTCTCAAGAACCTCCTCAGCCATATGGCCTCCTAGGCAGTAGCTGAACAAACAATATATTCAGCTTCCATAGTGAATAGGGCAATGCAACTTTGTTTCTTATTGCACCAAGTGACAGCTCCACCTTCAAAGATGAACACATATCCTGTGGTGGATCTACGCTTGTCCATATCACCAACCCAATCAGAGTCACATAAATCTTTTAATCTCAAATCTTCACCCTGATAGCATAGGGTGAGATTGACAGTATCACGAAGGTAACGAAAAATTCTTTTAATTAGAGCCCAATGAGCAAGTCCTTGATTGCTTTGATATCAGCTAACTAAGCTGATTGCAAAGCAAGTATTAGGGTGAGTACACAACATAACATACATCAAGCTCCCTACTGCACTAGCATAGGGGATACTGCTCATCTTTTTCATCTCCTCATCAGTTCTAGGGCATTGGTCGATGCTCAAAGTATAACCCTTCTCTATTGGGGTATCAACGGGTTTAGAATAGTGCATTCGAAATCGTTCTATGATTTTCTCAATATATGTTTGTTGAGACAAACCAATAAATTTCTTAGCACGATTCCTTAGGATCCTCACTCCTAGCACAAAATTTGCCTCACCCATATCCTTCATCTCAAAGATAGAGGACAACCACTCCTTAGTGGCATTGATCATACCAATAAAACTTCCAGCTATTAGGATGTCATCTACATACAACGCCAAGATCAGAATGCCATAGTCTGATTTCTTAATGTACACACAATGGTCCTCCTCAATCATATCTAAGACAATCGATGTAATGGCTTTATGAAACTTGAGGTACCATTGCCTAGATGACTGCTTGAAACTATATATGGATCTTCTAAGGCGACACATTTTGTCCTCCTATCCTTTGGTCACAAAGTCCAAAGGTTGATCCATATAGATCTCTTCATCCAGGCTTCCATTAAGAAATGTTGTCTTAACATCTATTTGATATAGCTCCAAATCTAAATGAGCTACAATAGCTAGGATTAGACGAATGAGACAAATCTCATCACAGGAGAAAATCTCTTCTCATAGTCTACACCCTCCATCTGGGTAAACCCTTTTACCACAAGACGGGTCTTGTACTTATCAATTGACCCATCAGTCTTGTGCTTTATCTTGAGAACCCACTTATTTTCTATAGCTTTGCACTCAGGCAGTAAGTCTACCAAGTCCCACATATGATTATTGGTCATTGATACCATCTTATCTTCCATAGCAGCTAGCCACTCACTATGAGCAGGTGAAGCGAGCGCTTCTTCAACAGAAGCAGGCTCATCTGGATCCAACGGAGTGCAAAGAAATACATTCCCTTCAATTCCAAAATATCGTTGTGGAATGCGACCATGTTTGCTTCTCCGTAACTGCGGATTTGGACCTTGAGGACTGCTCTCAGGTGGTGTATCAACCTTCATTGGTGAGCTCCTACTAGGCTCAGCTTGTGCGCTCCCACTATCTGATGTGACACTCCTACTGAGCCTAGCATTCTCACTATATGTGGCAATCTCTAAGACAAGTCAAAAATCCCCCCCCTCGCCAGAGATAGTAGGAAGGTCCTCCTATAACTCATATAGGGATAGGTCCATTATAATTTCATCAATGCTCGGGAATTCATTTTCAATAAACTCCTTGTCTCTGGACTCCACTTCGGTCAACCCTCCATTAAGATGTACATCGTACATCACGTAACCCTTCAAATTCTCACGGTACCTGATGAACACCTTTTTGCTGGCTTAGAACCCAGCTTTTCAAACTTATGGAAGGCGTTGTGCACATACCTACTGAGCCCCAGGGGCACAAATGATCCACAGAGGATCGCGCGCCATACCATAACTCATATGGAGAAGAGGGTACCGTTTTACTAGGTACACAGTTAAGGATATAAGCAGTAGTCAATAGTGCATCTCCTCAGAAACTAATTGAAAGATTTTCCTGCATCATCATCAATCTAACCATGTCTAGTAAAGTCCTATTTTGACGCTCAGCAACACCATTCTGTTGCGGTGTCCTAGAAATGGTAAGCTGCCTGCGTAGTCCCTTTTCCTCACATAGCCGTTGGAATTGCTCAGATAGATATTCATGACCTCTATCAGTGCGGAAAGTATTTAAAGACCTTTTCTTCTGATTTTTTACCTTAGCTAAAAATCGTCTGAACAATCCAGCACTTCATAACGATGGAAGATCAGGTATACATATCCGAATCGCAAAAGATCATCTATAAATATGAGGAAATAGGAAGCGTCGTGGTGTGCCTTGACACTCATGGGTCCGCAGATATCAGAGTGAACTAGTTCTAATAGGTTAGAGGCCCTAGTAGCCTTACCAAAAGGCTTTCTTGATGCCTTTTCCGCTAAACAAGACTCATACACATATAGAATTATCTTGGCAAGAGGGCCCAATAGCCCTGCTTTAGCCATTCGTACCATTCTATCTTGGCCCACATTACCAAGTCTGCCATGCCAAAGAAAACAATCATCATAGGCAGGAATAGAAGCACAAGAAAAAAAGGAATAAGTAGCATACAATTCAACATCAAGTCTAAAGAACCCTTGTGATAAATATCCACAAATGGATATAACACTATCCAAATAGACTGACATATGGTCACCAAAAAAATAAAAAGTGTAATCAAGTGCCAACAGGATAAGAACAAAACAAAGATTACACTGGATAGTTGGGACACATAAAATGTCATGTAGGATCAACATATATCCACCATGAAGCATAACACAGTATGCTCCTACACCCAAAACTTGCTTACGCGGACCATTCCCAAGCATGACAAAATGGGTATCTATAGGTATTTAATGAAAATCCATAAAATCAGCTCGATCTCGCACTATATGTTTGTTCACTCTCGAATCTACAATCCAATCGAGGAGTGTGTCAGCAACTAATGCATATTAACAAATATAGAGAGAGCTTAATATGGAGCATACCTTCTTTGTCTTAGTGCAATCACGAGCAAAGTGGCCTTTTGCTCCATAATTATAGCACTTAATCTTTGTCATATCTCTCTTGCCCCCTCGATGTCTTCTCTTTGGTTTGGCCATAGCTTTTTCTTTAGATCCCTGAGCACTCATGTTACGTGTCTTTCCCTTCTTTTTGTTCTTGAGCCTCTGTTGGGGAGATTGTTAAGAAATTGTTGCCCCAATCTTATTGATTTTGATGATTACCAAAAGCCATGAGTATATTAAAAGATGCAATGAATTTATTTACATGAGCAATGAATTTATTTATCATAACCAATGAGTATGTTAAGTATGACTTTAATCAATTGGAAAGTAGCTTCAAGCTCCATGTTTAAGCTTTCAAAAAGAAATACTTCATATCTCAATCAATGAGTTTTTGGAACATATCTTGAATTGATTCCTAATGTCAATTTTATTATATTCAAGTCAAAAATTGATTTAAAATTAATCTGGAACGAATTTCAAAGTCAATCAGAAAATTCTCTGATTTTTGATACGTTCCGGAGCCGACTCTAGAGTTTCAGAGTCGACTCCACTCAGTATACAGAAATGTCTGTTTGTCTCGAGTCGACCCCTGTGATTTCTCGAGTCGACCCCCGATTTTGTCGAGCCGACTCCATGACTGTGTGAGTCGACTCCGCTCAGACACCAGAGAGTTATTTTTTGAGCACTTCTCGAGTCGACCCCTTGCTTTTCATGAGTCGACCCCCGACTGTCAGGAGTCGACACCTTATTTTCATTGAGTCGACCCCTTAACTTTCTGATTGTTTCTATTTTTGGCATCGCGTCTTCGAGCCGACTCGCCTAAAGTTGGAGCCGACTCCAACAAATCTGGGCGTGATTTTTTTGAATGCCAACTCAGCGTCAACGGTAAGATTTTTCAATAACGGCTAGATTTCTTTGTTTCTAACGACTATATTTTTGCAGAGTCTATAAATAGAGAGGCCGTTTTCAAATCAAAGAAGAAAACACAAATCAAGAGAGAAAAAGAAAATCTTTCAGAAAAAGAGAAAAAACAGAGCATCATTTGAAAAAATCCGAGATTCAAAAATAGAGTGAAAGAAAAGGTGTGAAATCAAAGGAGACTTCATCTGTGTTCAAGTTCATCAATCCAAGAAAGTTTTAGAAGAAAATCCAAGAGCATTCAAGAGCAAATCAAGAGATTTTCAACATTCAAAGAAAGGAAAAAAAGCTCAAATCAACTCCAACATTCAATCCGTGAAGAATCTGAGCTGAGGCCCGATTCCACACTTCAAAGGAGTTGAGGAAAAGAAGAAAAGAAGAAAAGCCTGCACTCAAATCAAATCTAAACAGGCCCTTCTAAACCTTGCTTTTATTTTGAAATATCTGCTCTAAAGGAGCTGTTTTGTATTAAACTCATATTTTATCTTGTGTTTGCTAATTCAATCAGTGGGTTGAATTAGTGGAGGTAGTTTACCTCGTCACAAGCTAAGGATAGCTTGTGTGTTGGGTTTTGTGCTGGTGAGCCCGTGTAAAACCGGCTGGGTTCGTTGTGATCCCGGGAAAACAACAAGTTTGAGTTGTGAGCTTGTAAAACAACTCGACTGTAATCGAGGAGATTATAGTGTGGACCCAAGTGAGCTTGGGAGTGGACGTAGGTGTTGGATACACCGAACCACTATAAAATCTTTGTGTTTGCCGTGCTTTTATCTCTCTCTCTTGCTATCGTGCTTTAACTTGAATTAATTGTTTATATCCTCTCATCAATAGTTTAAATTGTTTAAAAGGCTTAATTTTTAAAGAACCCAATTCACCCCCCCCTCTTGGGTTGCCATCTGGGCCAACAATTGGTATCAGAGCTTGTGCTCATTTGTTTTTGATTGATCACACGATCAAGAGCTAAAGATCCAAATGGCAACACAAGCCAGCTTGGTTTTGCTGAAGGTCATTCTACGAATAGACCTCCCTTATTTAATGGTTCCAACTATTCATATTGGAAAGCAAGAATGAGGATATTCATTCAAGCTTCTGATTATGAATTGTGGAGTGTCATAATTAATGGACCTAGTACACCCACACACTTAGTTGATGGCACTATTGTTCCTAAGCCCGAAAGGGATTGGAATGATAATGATAGGAAGATGGCACAGCTTAATGCTAAAGCCATGAATGTTTTATATTGCTCTTGATGCTAATGAATTTAATCGAATCTCTACTGTAATTCCGCAAAGAGATTTGGGATAGATTAGAGGTTACCCATGAGGGAACCAACCAAGTTAAAGAATCTAAAATTAATATACTTGTTCATAAATATGAATTGTTTAGCATGGAACAATCTGAAACCATAACATGCATGTATACTAGATTTACTGATATTGTAATGGTTTGAAGAAGTCTTGGAAAAACCTATACTAACTCTGAACTTGTTCGCAAAATTCTTAGGTCACTTACCAAGATCATGGGAAGCCAAAATGACAGCCATCAAGAAGCCAAAGACTAAACACTTTACCTTTGGAAGAGCTTCTTGGATCTCTTATGACCCATGAATTGACAATGAAGCAACATGTGGAGGAGGATACAAAAGAAGAAGACAATTGCCCTCAAAGCTGCAAAAGTTGAAGATAGCAGCAGCGATGATGAGGATGATGATGAAGACACAGCTCTTCTAGCAAGAAAATTTAAGAAATTTATGAGGAGAAAGAAACCCTTCCACAAAAGAAATTTGGAAATAAGATGGAAGGAGAAAAGGAAAAAGATAAGGACAAGGACAAAGAGAAAGACCCCTTGATCTGTTATGAATGTAAGAAACCGGGGCATTTAGATATGAATGTCCGCAATTGAAAAAACCTACAAGAAAAAGAAGAAAGGCTATGTTGCAACTTGGAGTGACAGTGATGAATCTTCTTCCGAAGAAGAAGAACAAAAGAAGTTGCAACATTTGTTTTATGGCGGACGACACGATGAGGTAAGTTCCGAAAACCCTTGTGATGAATTTGCTTTGATGAATTATTTGAAGCTTCAATGAACTTGTAGATGATTTCAAGATTTTGAAAAAGAAATATAAATCTCTGAAAACTGAAAACATAAACTTAATTAAAGAGAAAAATGAAAATTGCAATTAAAGATTTAAAAGATAAACTTAAAGAAAAGGATGATTTTACTCATGAAATTAATATACTAAAATCTGAAAAAAAATCTAATAAAAGATTTGAAAAAGAAATCAAACTCTATCTTTGGAAATGAACAGCATATTGTAGAAAATAAACTAAAGAAAGAAGTTAAAAAATACAAAGATATTGTTGATAAATTCACCTTAAGTTCACTAAACTAAACATGATTTTAGAAGTCAAAAAGCAGTTTTTGACAAGGCTGGATTAGGATATAACACATTTAGAAAACAAAAATCTTTGAAAAATATTTTTGTACGTGCTAGCCAAAGTAACATCACTTGTTTTAAATGTAATTTAAAAGGGCATAAATCTTTGAATGTAATTTACAAAAACCAAATAAAATTTAAATTTTAAAGGAAAGAAAATATGGGTTCCGAAAGGAACAATATTTGTTGCTACTAACCATGAAGGACCCAAGAAAGCTTGGGTACCTAAACATAAAGTTTGATTTCATTGCAGGAATGTCTTGTGGCCAAGAGATCAAAGAGAAAGTGGTATCTTGATAGTGGCTGCTCAAGACATATGACGGGTGACAAAGAAGAATTCATCACCCTTGAAGAAAAGAAAGGAGGAGTTGTTACGTTTGGTGATAATGGTAAAGGTCAAATTATGGGCCTTGGTAAAATCCGTATAACTCCATCCACATTTATTGATAATGTACTTTATGTTGATGGTTTGAAGCATAACTTAATTAGTATAAGCCAATTATGTGACAAAGGTTTTAAAGTATCATTTGAATCTTCTTATGCACAGTATCTAATTCCATTGATAATAGCATTGTATTTACTGGTTATAGACATGGCAATGTTTACTTGGTTGATCTAGACAAATTATCTACTAGTGATCATTGCTTAATTGCTGATAATGCTAATATGAATGAAATTGGTTGGTTATGGCATCGTAGATTAGGTCATGCAAGCACACACCTAATTTCAAAACTAATTAAAATGGACTTAGTTAAAGGGCTACCTAAAATAGATTTTGAAAACAACAAAATATGTGATGCATGTCAATTTGGAAAACAAACAAGAAGTTCTTTCAAATCTAAAAATGTTGTTTCAACTTCTAGGCCATTAGAGCTACTTCACATGGACCTTTTTGGACCAACTAGAACCACAAGTCTAGGAGGAAAGAAATATGGTCTTGTGATTGTAGATGATTACTCTAGATTCACTTGGGTAATGTTTTTAGCTCACAAAGATGAGACTTTCTCGATATTCCTGAAATTCTTCAAGAAAGTCACAAATGAGAAAAACACTACCATAGTGTCTCTAAGAAGTGATCATGGAACTGAATTTGAAAATCACTATTTGAAAGTTTTTGCTGAAAATGGTATTAATCATAATTTTTCTGCACCTAGGACCCCACAACAAAATGGTGTAGTTGAAAGGAAAAATAGGACTTTAGAAGACATGGCCCGTACCATGCTATGTGAAAGTAAACTCCAAATACTTTTGGGCGGAAGCTATTAACACAGCATGTTACATCCTAAATAGAGCCCTTAATAAGACCTATTTAAAGAAAACACCTTATGAATTATGGCATGATAGAAAACCCAACATTAAATATTTTCATGCATTTGGTTGTAAATGTTTGTTCACAATAATGGTAAAAATAATTTAGGCAAATTTGATGCTAAATCTGATGAAGGAATATTCTTAGGATATTCAACAACTAGTAAAGCATATAGAGTATTTAACAAGAAAACTTTAGTTGTTGAAGAATCCATTCATGTAGTTTTTGATGAATCTTTAGCAACTCGTTCCGAAAAGTTTGATGATGAAGAAGATACAAACATAATTGAGAAAGATCTTGAAAAATTAAATATTGATGTATCTTCAGATCATGAGCAAGACGCTAAAGATAATGATTCACCTAAGGATGATGATACTAACACTAATCATAATGATATGGATCTTCCTAGGGATTGGAGATATGCTTATAGTCACCCTAAGGAATTGATTATAGGTGATCCATCTCAAGGAATAAGAACTAGATCATCTATGAGAAATATTAGTAATCATCTTGCATTTGTATCACAAATTGAACCTAAAACTATTGAAGAAGCTGAAAAAGATAATAATTGGATGTTAGCAATGCAAGAAGAATTAAATCAATTTACTAGAAATAATGTATGGACATTAGTAGAAAGACCTAAAAATCATTCTGTTATAGGATCAAAATGGATATTTAGAAATAAACTAGATGAAAATGGCATAGTAATTAGAAACAAAGCTAGATTAGTTGCAAAAGGATATAATCAAGAAGAAGGTATTGATTTTGATGAAACCTTTGCACCAGTAGCTAGATTAGAAGCCATTAGACTATTACTTGCATTTGCATGTCACATGAATTTTAACTTATTTCAAATGGATGTAAAAAGTGCTTTTCTAAATGGATTATAAATGAAGAAGTATATGTAGAACAACCACCAGGTTTTGAAGATCATGAATTTTCAAATCACGTTTTTAAATTGCACAAAGCATTATATGGTTTGAAACAAGCACCTAGAGCTTGGTATGATAGATTAAGTAAATTCTTAATTGAAAATGATTTTATAAGAGGAAATGTAGATAAAACATTATTTTTGAAAAGAAAAGGTAAAGATTTATTAGTAGTTCAAATATATGTTGATGATATTATTTTTGGTGCTACTAACAATCTTCTATGTCAAGAATTTGCTAAGTTGATGCAGGGTGAATTTGAAATGAGCATGATGGGAGAACTCAACTTCTTCCTTGGACTCCAAATCAAACAAAGCAAAGAGGGAATTTTATCAACCAAACAAAGTACACAAGGAAATTCTAAAGAAGTTTGGTATGGAATCAATCAAACCCCTCGGAACACCAATGAGTCCTTCATGCAAGCTGGACAAAGATGAAGAAGGTAAGAAGGTTGATCAAAAATATTATCGAGGTATAATCGGATCCCTACTTTACTTAACTGCAAGTAGACCAGACATAATGTTTGCTGTTTGCTATGTGCTAGATTTCAGTCTGAACCTAAAGAATCACATTTAATTGCTGTTAAAAGAATACTAAGATACTTAAGTGGAACAAAAAATGTAGGTTTATGGTATTCTAGAGACTCAACATTGAACTTAATTGCATATTCTGATTCTGATTATGCTGGATGTAAGTTAGATAGAAAAAGCACAAGTGGTGCATGCCAATTCTTAGGAAGTAACTTAATCTCATGGTTTAGCAAAAAGCAAAATTCAGTTGCATTATCAACTACTGAAGCTGAATATGTTGCAGCTGGAAGTTGCTGTGCTCAAATCCTATGGATTAAGCGACAACTTGAAGACTATGGTATCACACTTGATAAAACACCTATAAAATGTGATAACACAAGTGCAATTAATCTAACAAAAATCCAATTCAACATTCTAGAACAAAACACATAGAAATTAGATATCATTTTATAAGAGAACATGTTGCAATAGAAATATGTCTTGATTATGTTAATACTGAAGATCAATTAGCTGATATATTTACAAAACCCTTGAGTGAAGAAAGATTCTGTTATCTTAGAGGAGAGTTAGGGATTTGTGATCCATTAGAATGAATTTGAAACCCCTAAGGAAATTTATCTAAAATTCTTTCAAATCCTTGATCTTTAAGGAAATCTTATCTAGAATTCATATCTAATTGATCTATTAAAATCCAATGATTATTTTATCAATTTTTATGATCAATATCCGGACACATTTCAGATTATCTGAAACTTTATTTTTTGCTCTGAAATGGTCTCGGAGCCGACTCGGTGAGTATCGGAGTCGACTCCATGTTTCTACTGAAACTCTGGAGTCGACCCCTCTCTGCGCGAGTCGACTCCACTTCGGGATAGTTTTCTGTGACTACCCGGAGTCGACCCCTCGCTTTGCGGGAGCCGACTCGAAGTGGTCCCAGGTCGATTTATCTAGGGCAGAGTCGACTCGCCGTTCATTTCTATCTCTCAAATCATCAAATACTCTCTCCAAAATTTTTCCAACCTTCCAAATCCTCAGAAATCCCTGATTAACCCTTCCACTAGATCAAATGGCCCTAAAACCCGTGGATCTAACCTTGGTGCGGCCGGGTGAAAAGGAAGAAGGCGGTGAGGAAGACCGTGAGGCGTCCCGCTCGTGAACCTTCACCGAGCATGGATTCAACCTCATCCTCTTCGACTCCGAGTGCTTCTCCTCTACGGCTCCATCTCAGGTAGATAGACTTGCCGATAGAGTGATTACAACCGGGAGAAAGTTGATTTTGAATTATTTGAGGCAGAAGGTTTTCTTGTGGGAGACAGTTGATTGAAATGGGTTGGGAGAAAATTGTTCTTTAGATTGTCCTACCTACCCAGCCCTAGTTAAAGAATTTTATAAGAATCTATCTAGAGGAGATAATGGATTGTAAGCATCATTAGAGGAAATAGAATTGTGACAGTGGATTTGCTTCAAGATTTGGATCTTCCAGTGTCTGGTACTTCTACTTTTTCTTCTGATGATAGAAGCCCAGCTCTATCAAGATTGCTTAACAGGAGATTGTTGGTTTTGAAGAAGTCTTTGCTAATCAACTATCCTTAGAATTAAGACTTCTCCATAACATTGTAGTAGATCCTATTCCCTAAGATTGGGAGATTTGATTATGTTTCTGAAAGAGATATTTTTGTAATGGATGCTATAGTGACTGGAAACCCATTAATCTTCCGAGTATGATATTATGGTACATTGCTGACTGTGGAGCAAGAGAAATCAGTTTACCCTATGGCATGATTTAACTAAATTTTTCAAAGCCAAGGGATAATCATTTCAGATAGTGAGCCAATGAGGAACTTTAGACACACTGATTTTATAGTTTGGCCACTATTCATAGAATGGGATTTGTGAAGAAGAATGGCAGATGGGAAAGGAAAGGTTGATGGAAGATAGAGCCGCGGATGTGAGGCACCGGACCGTCAGTTAGACATTCTCGCCTGTACCTCCGAGCTCTCTGTTCCTGCTCCAGCCCCTTCCCTGCTCCGATGGTTGATCAGCATCATCTTCATCTGTTGGTTTTCAGATCTTCAGTTAAGGCAGCTTAAAGGCTTCTTGATGATCAGGCAGATAAATTGAAATCAGAGTTTGAAAAAATTTATGAATCTTAAAGAAACTCTTTACTCTTAGATGATCGGATCACCAAGATTGAATCAACTCTTAGCACTTCTCTGAGTCTTTAAGTGGAGACCTAAAGAATATTTTTGAAGAACTTAAAGACATCTTGGGATGGTGAACATATGCAAAATGCAATGCTGAACTCAAGACAAAATTTTGACTGCTTGCACTTTTGTGGATGAAAGACTGAAGGATTATGTTAAGATTCAAACTGATGGAATGAAAAATATTATAGATCACTTAACTAGGATTGTAAGGACTCACTTTTGATGTATTAGATACTTAGTCTTTGCAATGTAATGAAGTTTATTATGTTTTACATTTTGATACATTGATGTAATGAAAAGTCAGTTTTGAATGTTCAATGTAATCTGAGTTTGAATGTACTTCTCCTATTATCAATGAATCTCAGTTTGTTAAATCATATCTTGAATGTGAATGTGATTGTTTGATGCTTCTCTACCTTTTTGTTGATAACAAAAAAGGGGGAGAGTTTTATAGTATATGCATGGGAGAGAATGGGAATGATAATTAAACATGAATGAATGAATTTAGATGATGAATTTTGACATTACTTAAATTGAATGAATGGGATATTATTTGAGTTTCATAGGGGGAGCTACCTCATTCAGGGGGAGCCTAACTATGAAAATAAAATAAATTCTTTAATCAATCATGCATATACTCAATGTTTTTGTCATCATCAAAAAGGGGGAGATTGTTGGGGAGATTGTTGAGAAATTGTTGCCCCAATCTTATTGATTTTGATGATTACCAAAAGCCATGAGTATATTAAAAGATGCAATGAGTTTATTTACATGAGCAATGAATTTATTTATAACAATGAGTATGTTAAGTATGACTTTAATCAATTTGAAAGTAACTTCAAGCTCCATGTTTAAGCTTTCAAAAAGAAATTTTATACTTCATATTCAATCAATGAGTTTTTGGAACATTTCTTGAATTGATTCCTAATGTCAATTTTTATATTCAAGTCAAAAATTGATTTAAAATGAATCTGGAACGAATTTCAAAGTCAATCAGAAAATTCTCTGATTTTTGATACGTTCCGGAGCCGACTCTAGAGTTTCAGAGTCGACTCCACTCAGTATACAGAAATGTCTGTTTGTCTCGAGTCGACCCCTGTGATTTCTCGAGTCGACCCCCGATTCTGTCGAGCCGACTCCATGACTGTGTGAGTCGACTCCGCTCAGACACCAGAGAGTTGTTTTTCTGAGCACTTCGCGAGTCGACCCCTTGCTTTTCATGAGTCGACCCCCGACTGTCAGGAGTCGACACCTTATTTTGATGAGTCGACCCTTAACTTTCTGAATATTTCTATTTTTGGTATCGCGTCTTCGAGCCGACTCGCCTAAAGCAGGAGTCGACTCCAACAAATCTGGGCGTGATTTTTCTGAATGCCAACTCAGCGTCAACGGTAAGATTTTTCAATAACGGCTATTTTCTTTGTTTCTAACGGCTATATTTTTGCAGAATCTATAAATAGAGAAGCCGTTTTCAAATCAAAATACACAAATCAAGAGAGAAAAAGAAAAAGAAAAAGAGGAAAAACAGAGCTCATTTGAAAAAATCCGAGATTCAAAATAGAGTGAAAGAAAAGGTGTGAAATCAAAGGAACTTCATCTGTGCTCAAGTTCATCAATCCAAGAAAGCTTCAGAAGAAAATCCAAGAGCTATTCAAGAGCAAATCAAGAGATTTTCAACATTCAAAGAAAGGAAAAAAAGCTCAAATCAACTCCAACATTCAATCCGTGAAGAATCTGAGCTGAGGCCCGATTCTACACTTCAAAGGAGTTGAGGAAAAGAAGAAAAGAAGAAAAGCCACCAAATCAAATCTAAACAGGCTTTTCTAAACTTGCTTTTATTTTGAAATATCTGCTCATTAAGGAGCTTTGTATTAAACTCATATTTATCTTTTGTTTCTAGTTCAATCTGGGGGATTGAACTAGTGGAGGTAGTCTTACCTCGGTACAAGCTTGGTATAGCTTGTGTTTGGGTTTTTGTGCTGGTGAGCCCGTGAAAACCGGCTGGGTTCGTTGTGATCCCGGGAAAACAACAAGTTTGAGTTGTGAGCTTGTAAAACAACTCGCTGTAATCAGGAAGATTATAGTGTGGACCCAAGTGAATCTTGGGAGTGGACGTAGGTGTTGGATACACCGAACCACTATAAAATCTTTGTGTTTGCCGTGCTTATTTATCTCTCTCTCTATCTGCTTTAACTTGAATTAATTGTTTATTCCTCTCATCAATAGTTTAAATTTTTAAAAGGCTAATTTTTAAAGAACCCAATTTACCCCCCCCTCTTGGGTTGCCATCTGGGCCAACAGCCTCGAAGACTCACCAGTAACCACATAGGCCAAAGAGAGGAAGTCTCAATACGGTCAGCCTCCAGCTCAAGATGATGAGCAATGTCCTCAAAAGTCTTGATGTACTCACTATGAGTCATCAAGAGCTTCATCTGACTCCACTGAGGGTCAGGTAGTGAAATGAATTACTGCTAGGACCTGTTGCTCATTAGTAAGGTTAACTCTAACAGCCTTCATATTTCTAATCATGTTTTCCATCATACGAAGTTGGATTGACATGAAATGATTGAAATCCTTAACATATTGCATGAATCTTAGGTTCAAGGCACATAGCCTTATAGCTAAAGTTTGACCAAACTTGATCTTAAGCTGGTTTCACATATCCTGAGCAGTCTGGCAATGCTCAAAGTTGCCAATAAGATCATTATGCATGCTACTCAACTTGATAAAGCATGTATAATGATCTTTCTTGACCCAATTTCATAGATTTCTTGATCAAGGCGATGTTGCTCAGTAGTGCCAAGCACTGGTGGTGTCATGCTAGTTGTCAGGATCTTCAAGACTTTTAATTCATTCAACAGGTATTGAATTTTTTTATGCCATTTCATAGTTTTGTTCATCTAGCTTTTTACCTTTGTTTAGATCAGTTATCATATATTTAAAGGCCATCACGGTATTCAGCTACAGTGTATACAGTTATCTAGAAAAATAATCAGATTACGCATGTTTCTTCTTATAAATGAGATCAAAAACTTTGCTAAGCTCATAATCATCACTCATTTAATAAGATGGAATATAAAATCTGATAATTTTTCATAGAACACATCTATATAATCTACATAAATAATATATTCACAGAATATTTATAGCAAATGACATAAATTTCTCTTACGCACTAAGCATAAATTAATTATATCAGAAGAAAATATACAGAAATATGCATAAACTATATTTATACACTAAGCATAAATAATTATGCATCCAAAAAAAATTAGTCATAAAAATTAAGCAGAATGACAACAATAATATTCATGCACAAAGCATAAATAATAATGCCACATCAAGAAAACTTTCAATAAATATTTTCTTTAAATTTTTTAGATTTTTTCCTAATTTTTTGTGATTTTTCCAGAATTTTTTAATTTTTTTACATTTTTTATGATTTCTTGAATTTTTTGATTTTTTTGTAACTTTTTAAAACCCAAAAAATTCAAAAAATGCCAAGCAGGCTGCTGATGCCAGCAGGGCTGACACATAGACGGCCACATAGCCGCCACGATAGCACAGTGCTGACGTGTCTGTCATGTCAGCACACTTATTCTATTTCTATTTTTTTAAGATTGAGTAATTCCAAAATTACCCCTGGATGACATTCATTTTATGGGTGGTACCACTCGACAGCATGTCTAGAGGTTAGCCATCTACATGACGGCGACCGGGGGTGGGGGGGGCGTCCTGGCCCATCGGTAGTTGGGACGGAGTACCGAAGGAAGTCTGATTGGGAAAAAAGGCGGCCATCGACCGTTGGAGAAGCTCAGCAACCCTACGTCTCTCGGTCGCTTGGGCAGCCATCGCCCCTCATGATGGCGGACTTTCTCGACCCTCCAACGATCGGGGAAGAAGCCAGTGATTACCGACGACCCAATGGACAACCCTTGGGAGGGTCTCCGGTAGCGGGCAAGGCATCGCCGGCCATCGGAGAGCACCTGGTGGCCACTGTGGCCATAGGGACACGCGAACGGTGGCTATAGGGACATCCTCGGCCCTCCAACGGTCGGGGAAGAGACCGGACATGCATCGACAATGGGCGGGATCAATGGCGGTCACCGAACTGAAAACCATGAGAATGGCATGTGATAGGCCCACGGCCGGGATGGGAAAGCTTTCCCCGGCCATCAACGGCCGAGGAAGAAGGGGAAAGGATCCGATGGATCCTTCCCTTCGATCTGTGCTATCCAAGGTCCGCTGTGGCACTTATGGCCGCAGCGGAACCTCTTTTATAATTATTTTTTCTCTACCCTCGCCGATGACGATCGGTGAGGCTCTGATACCAATTGAAGGAATCAAAAATAGGGAACATACCTCATTTCGATGGCAGTAAAAATAGCGGATCATCGGTCATCGGGGGCTACCAGAGTTTCAGTTCATCCATACGCCTAAGCCACAGATCCGATGAGGAAGAGGAGAAAGGAGGCACTTCTGTCTTCGTATCTTCGCATTCTTCTTAGAAAACACTTTCGGTCTTCTTATAGAACATGATAAGATCCAAGAACAGATGATACAGAGAAATACCAAGAGTCCCATCTCCTGGGACTCTATGCCAACAATAAGAAAAAGTTTCTTCACCTAAAAAAAAATTATATATATATATATAGTTTAAAATCTTTATTTTATTGCTAAGTTAAATTATTACACAGCCAACTTCTTTTCAAGAAAGATGGTGAAATACGACCTTTCAACTTTGAATGTCCATAGGAATGAGATGGATCCCACCAAACGCGAACCTCTGATGCCAGACGCGTTTTGAATTTGAGAACATCATCAATAGCTAAAAATGCAACCCTTATGTGTGGGGCAAAGACCATGGAGAAATAGTACATATAATTAATGACATTTGATCCCTTCTTGAAGTTAGATTAATAATACATTCACACTTTGTATTTGTGTTACAATGCTGGTAAACGGAAGTGGCGTAGCATGACGGCATACCAATCAGGATATATTAACTCCATATGGCAAGTTCAATTATAACAAAACAAGCCTTGTCACTGCTGATAATGACCTGTCTGAATTTTTTAGTACGTATAAAACAGACTGGATCCCTTGTTCCGGACGGTCCACCGATAGATAGACCAGTTGGTAGGCCGTCGCGCGTAACAAAACACTACAGAGAACCTATACTTCGAATTTTTCAAGCCATGAACCCATCATCCAACATGAGCATTGGGCTTCTAATCCCGTGAGGATCGAGGTAGTTTAAAAACATGCTTTCTTAACGCACAGGGAACCACTTTGACCGGACCACAGCTAAGAATAATCTTTCAATAAAAGAGAAGCGATAGGACCTCAGTTGACAGAGTTAAAAAACTCATAACTTCTGTCAGACTCGAGCCCTCGACAACCGCCATTATTTTAAGTTAAAGCCGTGCCCACATGCACAGCGTAATGATACAACTAGCCCGCAACGAATGCCAGATGCAAGGGACAAAAAGTTCCCTTAAAATTCAAATGATTCACTCTTCCCGCAACGCCGCTGCCCTCTTTTCGCTCACCAGTGACCAGCATTAGCAAAAGCTTCCTTCCTTTTGACTTTACTTTCTTCCGCTCCACCCTTCCATTCTGCTATGACTATCAACCTGGAAGCAAAGTAGAAAACCGTGAAGGGCACGGGCCACCCATTCCCATTATCCTACACCCAGCCAGAGGTGGCTATCCAAGACCTTCGAGGAAAGAAATGCTGCTATTGTGACAGTCAAAGCAAAGCCATTGGCCAAAAATGTAGCAGTTGTTCTTCCAAAGACTGTCTCAATCTTGGCCAAAAAGAAAAAAGAAAAAAAAAAGAGGAAGAAGAGAAAGGACGAAAGACTTGGCTTTTTGGCACAGAAGAGAGATCAACTTAGAAAATCAGGTGAAGAGACGGTGCCGCCTCCAGCCCAAGATCAATCTCACTCCCATGGACACTCCAGTGCAAGCCTCTGTTTTCCCTTCAACCGCAGTAAAAAATCGTTCCTTAAGTTCTCCCCCAGTCAGTCCTCTAATTTTAAAGGCATTTTGTCAACCTTTTTTTTTTTTGAGTATTTTTGACAGGAATCACCATTGGAGGATGACTCAACTACTACTGCACAAACAGAGCCGACCCTTTTGGAGGAGATAGCTTTCCTGATCCACTTTGCAAGCTCAACCTCAAGGAGACCTCAGAGTTTGTCAGAGCATTTCCAATGGCAACAAAGTGCAGCAATGAGAACAGAGGCCATCTTGAAGCCTCAGCTCGAAGAAGTGAAGGAAATGGCTTATATGTGCAAAAGAGGGGGCTGGAAGTTCCTTCCACTCCTGGGAGACCAGTCTTGAACATCAGTGGAGGAAGGAGGAGCATTCCTTCCAAGTGGGATGACGCAGAGAAGTGGTTGATGAGTAGCTCCTGCCATCAGTCCCCTGCCCATGCGACAAAACCATCAGATCCATCAAAGTTTTCCAGGCAATTCGATGGTTTTCATCAAAAAGGTGATGCCTTTGGAGGGAACCCGAGGGTTCCCGAGGAGGTCCCAAACCTACGAGTCGCAAGCTTTGACGAGCTTGTGGAGCAAAGCTTAGGTTTCCATGGAGTCTCACAAGAAGCAGTCCTGAAAGGTTACTGCTTTTCCAACTCATAAATTTACTTTTTTCATTGTCATCTTTAAATCCTCTGAACCAAAAATCTATTGTCCTTAGGAGTTCTTGGTCTCTTTCTATTTCATATCTGGATGGCTGGAGATGTCTTCATCGTGCCACAGCTCTCTAGATAATGTGAAACAATAGTTGTTCAGTTGTCACTTTAGTCTTTTTTGATTACTTGTTTCCCTCTCTTGTTCAACTCTATCAACATCTCCATTTCTTAACTTCTCCATGGTGTATATATTGTGATGGTATTGCAAGTTCCAAAGTTCTTGTTTTCCCATCAACTCCTTTGGTACTAAATTACCACTTTGCACATTCTTCTTCAAATAAATATGGGGAGATGCTTTGCAACCTTTTTATTTTCATTATCCTTTCTGCTCATTTAAATTTCTTTCTTCCTCCATCTCTAGGACATGCTCTTCCGTTTTCTTTCAATATATTAGGTGCTACATATCCTCAGTATATTAATTTACATGTCAAATGGTTTCCTCCTGATTCTCTTTTGGTAAAATGTTATTGAAAGTTCACTGATTGAGTCCTTCACATCATTATAATTTCAACATAGGCCAATGTTTACTTCAATCTTTAATGTTATTTGAGCGACTGTTTTGCTTAATATCATTGCAGATAAATTTGCTGATAACTTAGAGCCAGTATTCCCAATTTTTCCACACTCTGAGCCCACTAGAGAAGGCTTTCTATTTAAAAGTTCATTCTGTGTGCCCATTAAAGATGCAAAGTCCGACACGGCCACAGAGGTTCACCACAGAGACGTTGGAACTGAGATGACTCCAACAGGCAGCTTGACTACATCAAGATGCCATACTCCTTTCCAGAGATCTTCTCCAGCAAGGCACAACACTCCAGCTGACAGATCCGGCCCTTTGGTGGCTCCTAGAACAGATATTTCTGAGCTTAAGGACTGTCACTTTGCTAAGCTAGAGTGTGGTGCTCATTTAATTCAACAGTTTGGAGCTCTAGGGAAGAGGAGGAACAGGAGATATCAAAAAGTTTGAGACATGGTGAGGTTAGCGGTGGAAGAAAGAGCATTTCTGAATCCAGAGCCTCTTCATGGGAAGATGAGGAGAGGGCCAAAAGTTGTATTAGGTGGGTAGCTGACATGCAATTAGAGAGATTGGCATCTGCTTCTCTACATGATAAAACTTGGTTCCAATTTTTAAGCTTATGTGTTATGCTATTTGATGCAGATATCAAAGAGAAGAAGCAAAGATCCAAGCATGGATAAATCTTGAGAGCGCTAAAGCAGAAGCCCAATCCAGAAAGCTGGAGGTAACATCAATCAAAATTTGTCTTTAAGTTGCCTTTCTTAAGATATCCTGCTTAATTAGCCTCGACTCTTTCTCCTCAAGATTTGGACGAGCAAGCTCTCAACTTTAACTTATATAAGCAATGCATCATGATTGCATTGCATCAAATATCGGAGACCTTATTATCTTCCTAAGTTATTCTCCACTGCGGTTTATGAAGTACTTGCTATTATATTTTTAATTGTGAATGCGATAAAGGGAGATTTAATCTTCCCCTACCTACCTTAAATTTCTTGTACTACTTACTCTGTAGTATTTACACTGTACTTTCAGTGTCTTTTAGTTTCAAGATTTAAGCAAAATTTCAAATTAATTGATATAAGCAATGCGTCATGGTTATATTCCATTAGCTCTCAGAACCCATACTATGTTTTGAACTTTATGCCATTATTACTCATGAGAAAAAAGTAACACGTATTTTATTCAGTGAGGTTGATAAATGGATAGTTGACCTTTCCTGTCCTCATGTAATTTCCTACTTAATCATAGTACTATCCATGTTTTTGCCGTCTGTTCATCTTGAGATTTCTTGTGTCAAGCCCCTTTGCAAATCTAGGATTCCCATCCGTGCTGATGTTGGACCTGACATTCTGTTCCAACTTCTCTTTCATTCAAAACCAATCCAGATCTGCTTTTTCCCGTATATGTCTACCCTTTAATTGATATAGTGGAAAAAATTAGTTGGACAGTTGTATGTGTCTCCCCGAAGGCCATGAATCAGTCATGTACCAGTTAGAACAGTCACCAAAACACACAGAAAGAGAAGTCTTTTATCCAATTTTCAGACTTGATCATAACACCAATGCAAGTTCGTCTGAACTTTGTCTTGTTAGTGTGATATTAATATAAATGTCAAGAATCTAGTTGGTCCTTGTTCAAGATACTAGATTTGTTACTTGATTGCAGACTTGTTACATTGGCACAACTGTCATGCCCTTTTTATATTTCAGAGTTGCAAAAATAAACTGGACCACAGCTGTTCAATATCGAATCCAAATCTTCTACAATCATAGAATGCCTTGTAGCCACATGCCATATTACAACTTTAAAATACACTGAAGAGCCGAAATCCGTGTTCTCTTCACTTCCCTGGCACCTACCTCTTGACTGTAACTTCAAGTCTTGAACCCACATGTTGGAGCTCTCATTCTCTTTCTAATCATCTTATTTCCTTTGGAAGAAACATGTAATACACCAAAAATAGTCTCATATTGGATGGAAAAGAAAAGTTTAAAGTGTCTATAATTTAAGTTCATCTACTACCGATTAACTTCATTTGAGTTTGTAGGGCTGCATAATTTCGGCCCACTAACGGATTAATTAGGTCAAAAGGTAGGTTTGGAGTATTACAAAACCTCATCTATCTAGATTTTTATTCTTTATATAAAAATCAAATTGGTGACTCTCGTCATGGTCTACACATTGCAAAGGTCCCTGATATTTGGATATCATGTATAATTCTACAATATGACTCCACTTCATGTGGGTATTTGTTAGATATCAAAGATTTTTCCCCCTCTTTCAAGACTGCATTTATGAATTCAGATTCCAACATCATCTGCTTAGATTGCTAAACACTTCCATTGTGTAGCAACTGTGTTGCATTCAAGAATAAATCCACATAATATTTGATGAATCTAAAGCTGTCAAAGCATACGTGTTACAGAATTTTTTTGGGAAAAAGTAGATGCTACAACTTGGTTGATTCTTGACCCATCTTTCAATGAGAAGAATCTAGTCAGTAGCAGATTATTAACTCTTCCTCCACCTAGGCCTTCAGACTTTCCCACTGTTAGAGAAAATGTACAACTGATAGTTGACATGTAGTATTGTGACCATAAAACTGTTTAACAGGTCAAAATACAGAAGATGAGATCTGATTTAGAGGAGAAGCTGATGAAAAGAATGACAATGGTTCATAGGAGGGCCGAGAAATGGAGAGCAGCAGCACAACAACGGCATTCAGTGCAGCTGCTGAAAGCATCTGAACAAGTACAGGGAATGAAATGCCAATTCAGCTCTCATTTGTCTAACTACATACCCTGTGGATGTTTTCCTTGCAACAGCTTGTAAAGCAAAGACTTTTTCGTTTTCATTTCTCAGGCTAAAGTTTCTACTTAAAACCCATGAGAAGAAGGCACCATTCTTCCATCAGATGTAGAACTTGGGAGTCAGGCAAGATGTTACACATTGTTCTTCATCAAGTGTGGCTTCTTCTAATTTAGGAGAAGGGGTAGTAATTATGGTTTTGCTTTATTAAATTTTTTTTTTGGGGGAGAAGTGTTTTTCGTTTAAAATTCTGAAGAACGGGAGATTAAGAGAGAGAAATCCTATCCATCATGCGCCTTCTGATTCGAAGGCAACATCATTTCCTTTTTTTTTTTTTTGTTAAAAACTACGTTTGCAACCCAATCGGCAACCATCCTAATGAGCTGCATTTTATTTCAATATGAAGAAGTGTTTATATTCTTATTGGAGTAAAAGTAGTGTTTATTTTCTTCTACCGCATTGAAAAAGTTATTGGATTCGAAAGTTTTTTTTTATTAAATATTTTGACTAAACTACGGTATTAACCTTCGAATTAGGAATTATATCGTTTTAATTTTTAAATTTTAAAAAGTTGCAAAAGTAATTTTATTTTTTTTAATTTAATCTTTACCTTTAAACAGGAAACGTTATTTGATTTTATCTCACATGCCAGCACATATGGTATTCAAATAGTAAAATTAAATTTAAAATTTATGATCAACCTATTAACTCAATATCTAATAATTATAAAAAATAAATTAATTTCATTCCTCTCTCGTCTTTGGCCGTGGCTCTCTTCGTCCACTCCCTCCTTCCCTCCGGTTGTGGCATCCTCCCTCCCTCTCCTCTTCATCCTGCAGCCTCCTTTGTCCACCCCTTCGTCCTTCTAGCTACGGCTTCTTCCTCCCTTCACCCCCTTCCCTTAGTGTTGTCCTCCCTCCCATTCCTCCTCCGCCTTGCAGCCAGGAAGGGAGGCCCTCCTCCCCCAACGGAGGGGTTATGAGAGGTGGGAGGGTGGAGGGAGTCGCTGGATGCCAGGCGTATGGAGAGTCATTGGATGTTATATGTGTATGGGAGAAGATTGATTTTTTTTTTAAATTATTAGATATTGAATTAATAATTTAACCGATTGATAATGGGTTTTAAATTTAATTTTATCAAGATCAATACCTTTAACCAAACTTTGTTTTTAGACGAGTTAAAATTCATATTTTTGGATTCAATTTATTCAGGCAGTGCAATGGGAAGACGGGGTAGGCTTCTTTTATTAACAAAAAACAGGGCCCTGGACATTCATTACTAAATAAGATCAGAGGACTACACTTGTACGAATTCTTGAGGGGAAAAAGAAAGGCTCCACTAAACTATTCAAGCAACTTGGACAAGAAAATAGAAAGGCAAAAGGAAAACGAATAATATCCCATGATACCTAATTTTATTGATTTACTTCATTTTTGGGTGTGGTAATTTACCCTTCCTGTAGCTATGTTCTCGAGCTATATAGAGGGTGGCAATGGCATGCATGATAAAGAGGGAGGTTTCAGAGTTCAAAGGAGACTTTTGGATTGCGGTTTTAGAAGCTGAAACAGTACAAGTGGAGGAGGCATACCGTGGCAGAGTAAAGGGCCGTGGAAGAACGCAGAGGAACACACAACTGCGTAGGCTAAGGCTGCAGCCAGAAAAGCTTCACTGTTGTTATCTATTCATAGGACCCACGTTTAATAGGGTGGATTGTTTAACGTTTATTTACTGTCTTGCTTTCTACCGCACGGCATCATTGACTTCCCGTGCTGGCCCTGGGTCCAAACCGTCCAAAATCCACTTGAATCCTGCTCCTCCAAAGCCAGACATCAAAGCATGCTGAGGGGGAGGTAGAGCCTCATCGTCCACCAACAGGTTCCAGCTAAAAGCAGAAAAAAGAATAATAATAATTCAGCAATTTGATGTCCGGTCCTTGAAGACTTTAACCTTTAATTCCTATTGACTAGCATTTAACGCTTATCCATAATACTAATTTTTAATTTTTCTTATTACTGCATAATAACTATATATATATATATATATGCAATAAAAAGATGATGTGTAAAATTGAAGATATTTTTGTGTGATGAAAAATAATTGTATGCAAAGAAAAAGATAATTGTTTACCGTAAGAAAATAATTATTTACGTGTATACAATTGTTATCTCATCATATCTATAGTGTGTATATATATATATAGATTACGTGTTACGGCGCTCATCAACGAAGGCTAAATATTAAAATTTGATTTACTAAAAAGTTAAACATTTAATTTGCTTATAATAATTTCAATGTTCAAATATAATGCAGTTCTCTTTCCACAGCTACTTTTATCATCTGCAATTTGAAATTGGACTAGGGGAGTGAAGAATTCCTTGGCAACTTAATGCTCTGTTTAGATGGGAAAAAAAAAGTAGAAAAAAAAGAAATAGAGGGAGAAAAAAAATGAAAAAAAGAGAAAAGTGAAGAGAAAAAAAATAATTATTTACGAGTGTACTATTGTTATCTCATATATATATATATATATATAATGTATTAGGTTTTACGAAGCTCAGCAACGAAGGCTAAATATTAAAATTTGATTTACTAAAAGTTAAACATTTAATTTGCTCATAATAATTTCAATGTTCAAATATAATGCAGTTCTCTTTCCACAGCTACTTCTATCATCTGCAATTTGAAATTGGACTAGGAGAGCCAAGAATTTCTTGGCATCTTAATGCTCTGTTTGGATGGAGAAAAAAAAGTAGGAAGAAAAGAAAATAAAAAAAAAGAAAAATAGAGAGAAGAGAAAAATGAAAAGAAAATATTTTATCTCCTTATGTTTGGATGAATGAAAGGAAAATAAATAGGAAATAAAAGTTGATAATTTACAATAACAATAATGCCCTTATTACAAATGCTTATTACTTTTTATTAATGGCCTAATATTTTTTTTTTGAAATGATCAATATTGAAATGAAAAAAATTGAAAGAGCACACTTGAGTTTTCTCTTCGAAATTTTGAAAAAAAATTTTAGATGGGGCTCAATACTTTTTTCCCTTATTTTCTCTTCTCTTCAGTTTTTTCTTCCCATCCAAATAAGATAAATTTTATTTTCCTTCTGTTTTTTCTTCTAGTTTTTTTTCCTTCCTACATTTCTCTCCATTCAAACACAATATAAAACTTTAAGCTGATGCTTTATTTAATTTTAATAAGCATAGAGAGTATGCTATATATCATTTTTTTTATTAACAAAACTAAAGTACCTAATTTTATTAGGACTCTAATTTTTTTATTATAAAACTAAAAGCTATTTTTTAACTTTAAATTAAATTAAAAATAAAAAAATGTTAAAGGTGTTTCAAAAAATGCGGCTGGAGCCTGACATTTTTTTTTGCCTTTTCTTTCTCATTCTTCATGATAAACTAATTCTACCAAGAAGGTCGGTTAGAAAATTTTTTTTTCGCCATTTTTGAAGTAGAATGTTTAGGAAAATCTAATAAGTTACCATCCTACCTCGAAATCTTCTCCTAAGACTGCAGCACGATAGGATCCACGGAAAAATATAAAACCAAGAAAAGTAGAAGAAAAAGGTGGAAGAAAAGCTTTTGAGGACGTCAAAGCTAGGCTTTCAAAAACCAAAAGAGATATTTAACCAAATCAATACATGAATCCTAGACTGAAGGGGCTTACATATGTAGATTTAGAAGTCATCAAAACCCAATCTTAATCACATTAGAAAAACCAAATAAGATGAATATTATAAGAAATAAACAAAAGTAAAATAAATAAGAAGCCAGTGAGGGTTTCCTTGTAATATTGAAAGTTGTATCATGACAAAATCCTTTTTTTTTTTTTTGGTAACAAACGGGCGATCACACAAGTCTCGTGTGAATCAGCCCAGATACATCAGATAACAAAATATGCTTAAGACAAGTAGGACAGTGATCTCCAGCCCTCCAATTCCATGAGCCAGAATGCTGAGCCATAAAAGAAGCCGCCCAATCAGCAGCCGCATTAGCTTCCCGAAATATATGACGAATCAGGACCGAGTCGTTTCCTCGCAGAAGGTAATAAATATCCCTCAAGATTGGATTAGAGGGACCATCAGAATAATTCTCCTTCTGCATCCAAGAGATGACCGTCTTAGAATCACTCTTGATCATAATCCGATGAGCGCGGAGAATCCGAACGACGTAAGAAATTCTTGCCCACGCCGCATAGAGCTCCGTCATCAGGACAGAATAGTCAAGAGCTCCAAACCCTCCTGTCGCCACCAGATCACCCGGCTCCCCACGGATAATAAACGCAGAACCAGCGTTTCTACCGCGGACACTCCCATCGAAGTTGATTTTGACATACCCTGGAGGGGGGGGCTCCCAATGGATGAAAACCGGATACCGGTTCGCTGTCGAAGCAGCAGGGGAACCCCAGCGGCCAGAAGAGCCAAAACCAACACCGGATAAGACATGGTCATAGTCCATAATCAGCCATCTTATCTTCCTCACAACCCTATGGGGAGAAGCAGAGGTATTAGAAAAAATGAACTCATTCCTTGACAACCATATCTGATATGCCGTGACTGCCCAGAGACCACTTTTATACCGTGATCCCTAATGGATATCATGAAAAAAGGAGGAGCGCGGAGATGCCGTTTCATCCAATCTACTAGAAAAACCCATCAGATGCCATATCCATTGAGTTCGAGGGCAAAGAAAGATAGCGTGGTCATCGGACTCCTCCTCCAGCCGACAAAAGGAACAGATCGGCTGAATAGACAGACCCTCCTGGAGAGAAGAGCAGACGTAGGAAGGCAGCCCCAAAGAAGCTTCCAAAGAGAAAGCTGGATCCTAGGAATGGTTGAAAGCTTCCAAATCCAAGCAGCATCCTCAATGCGTCGAGACTGAGGCCTGAAAATCCTCATAAGATCCTTGGAGGGAGCCCTAGAGAGACACGATCTCTGCCAAATCCTAGTATCACCACCATAGCCAGGCATAAGAGGCATAGATAGGATCCGCCGAGAAAGCTCCTCCCCGAATAACCATGTCACCGTAGGAATATGCCAAGAGTGGGAATCCCCGGAAATAAGATCCTTAACCCTTAAACTGGATGGGGCATCCATATTTATAAAGGAGGGCCATCTTGAAAGGGGGATCTCAGAAATCCAAGTATCCTGAATGACATCGATCAAATAACCATCTCCTATACTCCATGAAACATTCTCCAGGATAAGCTGACCATATCTGCAAATCTCCTTCCATAAGTAGGAAGATCCACGGATCGGCTGAATAGGCAGGTCGGAAGACCATTCCCCATACCTCGCTCGCATCAGAGAGCTCCACAGACACTGCGGCTCCAAGAGAAATCGCGAAGCATGTCTAGCGAGCAGAGCTTCTCTTCTAACAATCAGAGAATGAATCCCAAGGCCGCCTTCCTGAATAGGCATACAACAGTGTGATAATAAATGCATACCATGACCATCTTGCATAGAGCCCCAAAGGAAGTCTCTGAAGCATCTCTCAATTCTTCTAAGACAGGTAGTCGGGATAGCAGTATTCGATAGAAGATACAGAGGAAGCGAAGAGAGAACCGATCGAATGATAATGATCCTGGCCATCATAGATAAACTAGTGACCTGCCACCCCTCAAAGCGCTGACGAACCCTCCTCTCTAACTCAGCAAAATCAGAACAACGGGGATGTCTACCAGTAATGGGGATCCCCAGATACAAAAATCGATCAGTCAGAGTAGATATTTTTGACAGAATAGTAATGGCTTCCCTAGTAGATCTGTTGGTCTTCGGGCTGAAACATAATGAGGATTTGAGGTAGTTAACCCTCTGACCCGAAGCCAGACAATAATTCTGCACAATAGAATGTAAGGAAGCCGCATTTTCAATGGTAGCCTGACCCAGAAGAATACAGTCGTCAGCGAAAAGAAGATGGGAGACCGCAGGACCCAAGCTCCCAGCCATAAAAGGGACAATCCTCTGATTCTGCTGAGCCTGATGAAAAGCACGAGAAAGATCATCCGCAGCGAGAATGAACAATAAAGGGGATAACGGACACCCCTGCCTCAGACCAACAGTAGAATTGAAAAACTCCGTCGGGCATCCATTGATAATCAGAGAGAATAAAGGCCTCAGAATACAAGCCAAGATCCACTTGATGAATAGCTCCTAAAACCCAAACTCCTGGAGCGAGCGATGTAAGAAGGACCAACTCAACCTATCATAAGCTCTCTCCATATCAAGCTTAACCGCCATAAGACAACGACTCGCTGGGGCTCTTTGAAGATCATGCATAAATTCTTGGGCGATAAGAACATTATCAGAAATAGAGCGTCCTCTAATAAAAGCCCCCTGCTCAATAGAAATGATGCGAGGAAGAACACACCGAAGGCGGCCAGCTAGAAGCCGAGCACAGATCTTATATAGAGTGGTGCAAAGGCTAATAGGCCGGAAGTGCTGCGAGAGAGTAGCCTCCGGACGTTTGGGACCAGAGAGATAAAAGTCCGGTTCCACTCCTGAGGAATGTTCATTGTCTGGAAAGCAATTTGAATAGCTTCAGTAACCTCTCGCCCAACAATTCCCCAATAATGATAATAAAAAGAAGGCGGAAATCCATCTGGCCCAGGGGCCTTATCTGAGCCAAGCCCCCAAAGCGCCTCCCGAATTTCCTCCTCAGTTATAGGCCTGATTAACATATCATTCTCCTTGATCGATATCTTCCTGGAATCAGGAACACCAACAACCGGAGCTCCCTCCCCCTCTGATTCCGTCCATCTAGTCCGAAAGAATTGGAAAAGCAAATCCCTAATAGATTGGATATCCTCCTGAGAATGCCCTTCAGCATCTAATAATCTGCGAATCCTGTTAGTGGACCGCCTCTTTAAAGTGGCTTGATGGAAAAATCTGGTGTTACGATCCCCCTCATATATCCACTGAACCCTGGATCTCTGCCTCCAAAACATCTCCTGCTGGCTGAGCAGAGAGTGATGACGTGACAGAGAGTCACGAAGCACCGAGAGGTCCGATTCCACCAAGAACCCTTCCTGGTCCTCCTTCTCCTGTAAGGCAGAAATGTCGGTTTCAACCCTTTCGACTTGTCTAACCAGATCACCAACCTCCATCCGATTCCATCTGGATAGATGACGTCGCACCATCATAAGACGTCTCAATAATCTATAAATAGAATTACCCCTGATAGGAAGGTGCCATATATGCGAGATGATCGACCGAGCTGCAGAATGGACAGTCCAAAACTGCTCAAATCTAAACTGTCTGCGATAATACATAGAAACCTCCGTTGAAATCATAATGGGGCAATGATCTGAAGCAATCCTAGGAAGGTGGGCAACAGTAACCTCGTGGAACCTATGAAGCCATTGTTCCGTAGCCATAGCTCTGTCAAGTCTCTCCCAAACTCGAGCCAAACCCTGACGGTTATTACACCAAGTGAATTGGGTCCCAGAGTAACCCAAATCCAAGAGCCCCGATGTTCCAATGAAGGATCTAAACTCATTAACATCAGCCAAGGCAGTAAACCGACGCCCACCATGCTTTTCGTTAGCCTCAGAGATGCAATTAAAATCACCAGCAATGATAGATGGGAGCCCCTGAGAAAGAAGGGAAAGCAACTCAGACCAGAGGATCCATCTCTCCCGATAATCCGTACTAGCATACAGCTGATAGAAGCCAAGGTTCAGAGGACCCCTCCGAGACTACAAGACCTATCTGCTAGTTACACTGATGAAAAGCATCAACCTTAACAGTATCAGCATGCCATATGGCCAACATACCTCCAGACAGACCTTCAGCGTCAACCGAATAGGAAGACCATGACCGAGAAATCTGCCTCCTAAACTAGCCAGACTATCACCTGACAACCTTGTTTCCAACAGAACACAAATATCAAAATTATGAATCTGCACCAATCTACTAAAGGAGGATCAAAATGAAGGCTTTCGAGCTCCTCTAACATTCCAAATCATGATCTTCATTTACAAGGATGATGAAGTTGGGACCCCTCCCAGGTCCTCCATCATCGCAGTATCAGGTAGGCACCCATTGGATGAGGTGCCCCCCTCAGCTACCAAGGATGGATCAACCTCATGCTCCTGACTGACGACAAAAGCCGGAGGAGATTGATCCGAAGACAAGGAATCTGAATTCATAATTACATTATCTGAACCCTTCAAGGAAAGGCCCACCGGCATATTAGAGCAGGACCTAATCACATCCTGAACTCCTTCATGAGAATCAGTCGATATCACAGAGCTTATATTGGTCCGGGCTTTACCTTTACCTTTTTGTTTCCCAAGTTTAGAAACAGCCCTAGGAGCCTGATAATCAACTGGTCTAGCCCGCTTAAGAGGACCCGGACATACTTCCTTATTGACCATAGATCCTCCTTCCCCCGATATCAATCCAAGCGAGGCAAATGGATTTTCCTTCAAAAGAGGAATGTTCAGAATCCTCTCAGCCGAACCTCCTGCATCAGACTTCATTAAACCCTCCGTTACTGTAGCAGAACCGGCACGCAGTGGAAATTTTGGCACCTTGACTGAATTGGAGAAGCCTTGCGCTGTCTCCCCCACCAATCTCCTAGAAGCCATGGCAGAGGATCCCTCTACCGAAGAAGAAGACGACTTCCTCCTCCTAGCCAACTTGGCAGGAAGTCTCCAACCGTCACATCTTCAACACCACGCTCAGGAACCGCTGAATTCCTCTGTGATTTCGACCCGAAGCCAGAAGCCCCCGGAGACGACGCTGCTTGCGTCTTCATTCTCTCATCCCGCTGAGGAGCAGGGGCTTCCTTTCGTTGACGAATAGCTGATATCCACGGACCGTAGACGAGGCTGGATGCTGCTCCATCGTCTCCTGATCCCGGCTGAGAGCAAGGGCCGCTCAGATGCAACGATCCACAGGATGCACAGATCCCATCCAGGTTTCAAAAGTGAATTGCTGCCAAAAGGGGAGACCATTTCCCTGGATCCGAGCTCCCGGCCTCAGAGGACGACGAAGGTCGACCCGGAGGCACGCCCTGGTGAAGCCTCCTCTGCTCTTCGCCACAGTAGAAGCATCCAAACATATGAATTGCCCGGCTGGTTCCAAGATGGCCTTGATGAATTCCTCCTTCCAATACTCAATTGGAAGGTTAGGGAGCCGAACCCAAACCAGAGCCAATGGGATAGAATCAGCTGCCGGGAAGAAATCCGCCCGCCATGGCTCCGAACCCATAACCTGACCATTGATCATCCAAGGACGCTTGAGCACCGTGTCACAAGCTTTAGAATCTTCAAATCGGAACAAATGGCACCGGAATGCCAGACTGATCGGGGCAATTTCTCCTTGAATTCCCGCTCTTCTGAACTCCCTGATCACCGCTTCTGCCGGAACCCATTTGTGGTAGGAGCGAATCAGAATGGCTCGCGACTGCCAACTAGCTGCTTTAGCCTCCAGCTCCGCAGCAGGGACACGTATGACTTCCGGAAAGGATGCCTCCAACGACGCTACAACCGCCGGCGATGGGGACGGAGAGACCCAACGAAAGCCGGATCCCATACTCGTCGATCCGGAACCCTGCCAAGGCTTACCCCCATCCGACGCCATAGGCAAGGAAGGGACAGCACGAGGAAGCAACCGACGAAGGCTCAGCCGGAGAAGGCAAAGATCGCCGGAGATCGGGGAAGACGACGGACGAAACCCAAATCTTAAAGCACACCCAGGAACAGAGACGAAGCAAAGACGCGCACGAGTTTTAAAGCAAAGACGAAGCTATCACACAAAATCCTTTCAAAACATCATAAGCAATAATTGTGAGAAAAAAAAAGAGAGATGAATTTAACATCCCACAAGTAAAAAAGAGGATTATTGGGACTGATTATAAAACCCTAGCACTAGAATCAGCATATTATTGGTGGATCAATAGAATCAGTCAACCACTAACCAACTCGTGCCAATAAAATTTTAAAGATGGGGACAAAAGCAATCTTAAAAATTTTGAACTAATTTCTAGTTGAACTTATATTGGTTTCTGATAATCTACTTACTAGATAATTTGGCAGAAGAAAACGCTGCGTTGAAAACTATTCTGCATCAAATCAGCTTCAAAAAAGAAGGGCTTAGGATTTAATTTAATCATGGAGACGAAGCTGGAGATATCGAGTTGGAGATCGGATGAGTTACCTCCTCCAAACTATAATATAATTTATGGGCCTTTGAGACGTGGCTCCGATATGATGAAAAATCGGCCATCGTGGATTCGAGGAAGACGAGGAAAAGGAAAACATTTTAAAAATGTGGAAGGCAAATTGATTCACAAGTTCCTGCACTAACTAAAAATTATTTTAGGTTAGATTGTGCAACAATTTAGGGC
The DNA here is from genome assembly GCA_900491605.1 of Calamus simplicifolius. Lineage (NCBI taxonomy): Eukaryota > Viridiplantae > Streptophyta > Magnoliopsida > Arecales > Arecaceae > Calamus > Calamus simplicifolius. The sequence continues at coordinate 60,663 of UESW01002244.1, forward strand.
CTGAGCTTAGATTGTGTAAACAATTAACGGTAGAGCATGTCTTTGTACAATGCCTTCAGTGCAGGATGATCTACGGGCACGATGATTCGTTTATGCATGAACTTGCAGTGGGACTCACTTGTGAATTTTGCACTATATATAAATGCACGGGTTCATATGCGAGTGAATTATCATGTCCGATATAGACCATCCAGCATTGAAACGGTGTGCAAAATTTTTTTCTTAAGTGCAACATGGCTTGGGCCAGGCTTTAAAAACACCTATAATTGAGTCAGTTCGCATCAGAGCCTTTCACCCCAGCATAGACCTAGTGATATCGATCATCTGCCAGCTTCATGGGCGGTCGAGGATTGGTGTGATGCCTTCTGTTGCACAGCTAATCGCCAATTGCTATATGGATCAAACTAGCCATTTAATCCAACTACCTAACAAATTCAACCCATATGATATGAATTATATTATAAGTATTATGACATTGGTGGTTGGTGATGACGCCAAGTCACTTTCTTCAAGCGTCGGGGAAGACGGACGTCCTTCTCTTTGGACCCCTGCAAGAAAAGTCCCCGGAGACCGGATGCTCCGGTGGGGACCCTCCGACGCTCAAGTTAGTTACTTGGGATTAGACAAGAACTGCTCAGCAGAAGGGAGCTGAGACAGTTAGGGTTTTTGCTAGTAGGAAGAAAGCTAGAAAACCAGAGTTCAAGGATCCTTACAGTGGGCGCGTGCTTTTATACCTGTTCGAATGTCCCCTTTCTATTCCCACGATCACTGATTCTTAGGAGCCCAGTTCAATAATGGACAAAATACGGGGCCGACGATGACAAGTTGTACTGTTGTCGTACACACCGGATGCATCATGAGTTACCTGTCAGTACGACCTCACAGATGTCTCGCGTCTGAGGTAGCGTCTGGTGCGCGTCACCGCTGCAATGGGCAGGTGGTGATCCGCATATCGTAACGGGGTATGGCCATGCACAGTGACTGAGATACAACGGATCATACGCCGTTATAGGCATGGCTACCCTCTGCCACGGATGTGCGGTGGAATATGTGAGCACGCCAGGTGGCCCAGAATAACCTGACCATGCGCCGGGGATTGAGATGTCATTCGTGTGCCCTGAGACTGCGTAGGAGGTCCCGGGGGATAATACACGATCCATGTACCCCGAGACCGAGAGGTAGGTCTCGGGGGTTGATATACTGTTCATGTGCCCCGAGACGGAGAGGTAGGTCTCGGGGGTTGATATACTGCTCATGTGCCCCGAGACCGAGAGGTAGGTCTCGGGGTTGATATACTGTTCATGTGCCCTGAGACCGAGAGGTAGGTCTCGGGGGTTGATATACTGTTCATGTGCCCCGAGACCGAGAGGTAGGTCTCGGGGGTTGATATGGCTCCCGTCAGCTGCCACTATCTTTGCTGCTCATTCTAACGGCGTAGGATCAGCCATATCAGATGCCCCCTCACCCCTGAGACGGAGTGGGCCCGTCCCAATAAAGTGAAAGGGGTGTCACCTCCCAAATGGCTGATCCCCACTCCTTGCTAACCGCCTCCAGACGCGTGTCTATAGGCGCTGCAGTGACTTTATGCGGGCAGTACAGGGATGTGATAGGGCGGCCAATGCTGTCCACGATTTGCGGCAATCATCCTCGAAGCTGGGTTTATCCATCAAGTCCATGAGGAAAGTTGTGCCATCGTTACCCATCATAACGGCGACGTCATCGGTGTCCTACCATTGGCTGGAAATGAATCGTATCCCGCGCTCAGCGATTACCTAGGCAATCCAGCTCGCTGTGGGAGCCCGCGTGGCAGTCGAGGCGCGGCGGGACAATTTGAAACTGAATAAAATCTGCGTAGAGGGCGTAGAGGGTCGAAAACGATCATTCTACTCCTGGGATTGTCTCTCCTTCCCATGCTTTCTATTTTTCCGCCTCCTGGTTCCCCCTGCAACTCGAGAGCTCACGTTCGTCACCTTCCTTCCCAGGTTAGCTCTTCGTTCCTCCTAGGTTTCTTCAATCTTTCGCCTTGCAATGAGTTCCCAGTCTTGGTATGCGGAGGACGATTCGAGAATCGTTCTTCGCCCGAGAGGCCTCAAGCCTCTCCTTCTCCCCCTTCTTCTCCCCTTGAGTGGTCCTCCGATTCGGAGGATCACGTCCCTCTAGCCCAGCGGCGGGTCGCCGGGAGGCTCCCGTAGGACGGCGCCCGGCGGCGGCTGGTTGGAATCCGCCGAGAGGTTGCAAGACGAGGGCTGGCACCTCCTGGGGTGCGGGGGCGGAATCCCCGAAAGGGGCTGCTTCCATGGTAACGGGCAATGATTTGGCGAACATCCGGCCCGTTACCTAATTCCTCAGGATATTGAGCTCTATCTCCCGACCCCTGACGACAGGGTGATTTCATCCCGACCGGGCCGAGTGGCCATCTATGAGATTTCTCTGAGAGTGGGCCTCCGCTTGCCTTTCCATCCTTTCTTCGTTAACCTCCTTGACTATTATTCCTTAACTCCTTCCCAGTTGGTCCCAAATTCCTTGCGCATCATTTGTGCTTTCGTTATCCTTTGCCATCACCTCCACATCACCGTGCGAGTCTCTCTCTTCCGTTCCTTTTATATTCTCCGATCTCAGAAAGGCTGGTGGTTCCAGCCCAGGCCCCACCGGTCCTTAAACTCCTTCTTCCTTCTTCCGTTAAAGGCTGGAAATCCCGATTTTTCTTCGCCAACATTGGCCAAGTGAAGTCCCGTGGGGAGACCCTGACCCCCGAGGTAATGCAAACTCCACTGTCCACCCTAGAGATAGAGAGGCGCTAGGGCAGTTGTTGTCCGCCGAAATTCCTCGGTATAGCCTGCTCCTGACGGAGGAAAACCTCCGATCGGCGGGACTTATCTCCCAGTTTGGTAAGTCTCCCTGTACTTAACCAAGTCTTGCCCTTGCTCTCGCATCGTTTTTTTTTTTTTGCTGACCCCGCCGATACTGCGCAGCTATGAAAATCCCAACGCGCCGACTCATGAAGGCCACCGCTAAAAGGAAGGCCCGAGAGGAACCGAGCGAGGGGCGGCGAGCACCAGATTGAAATGCCCGACAGTGCGGCACTCGAGCCGTCCGCACCGCAGGAGCCTTTGGTCGCCCCAGAGATAGACTTGACGGCCGACACCCCACCCGAAAGGACCGTGAGCGGTGGAGCGGCCCCTGAGGCACCGGCCGCGGGGGGGTGGGCCATGGAGGAGGAGCCGGCAGTAGAAGAGCCGGCCGCAGAGGAGCCGTCGGCAGCGGGGGGGCTCCTGCCCCTGGTGAACCAGCCCCCACCGAGGCTGCAAGGGACTGGGGTGAGGGACCATCACAGACGGCAGGCCCACCCCCGCAGAGGACGCCTATGAGCAGCTCTCCATGCGCGAATCCGAGACCTCCGGAGCTGCCGGAAGGAGTGGGGCTAGGCATGGACTGTCTCGGGACTCTGTCCTAGACGATGGGCACCGGGTGGAGCGGTTCATTTCGTCGATCATCGTATCGGAGGTTCAGGAGGAGCTCAGCCATCTGAAGGCGGCTACCTTCTTCCTGAATCATACGCAGCCCTAGTCAAGGTAGTTAGACTATCCACTTTCTGCTCTCGAATTTCCTTCTGCTCTTCCTTTTCTTTTTGACATGGGGTTTGCATGCAGGTTGCCAACTCCCTGGCTATCACCAGGGAAATTATCCATGGTGAGAAAACCATTGTGCGGGAGGCCCAAAAAGAGGCCGAGGATGCTCGCGCTCGAGCAGAAACTGCAGAGAGGGCCTTAGAATCAGCCAAGACTGCCCGGCTGATGAAATAAAAGCGGCCGAGAGCCAGGCAGAGATAAAGTCCAACCGCCTGCGGGCGGCCCTTAACCAGCTCATGGAGGCCGATAATGCCATCAGCTAGGGACCTGCACATCTCCGAGTTGGTCGCAACCATCCAAGCGGCCGAGAGTCAGGTGAGTGAGACCAGAGAATCGGCAAGGACGGCGGAGGAGAAAATGATGGAGGCGAAGAAAGGGCGAAAGGAGCGGAGGAGGAAAGGAATCTAGCCCTGAGGCGAGAGGATAGCAGTGGCAGCCCTGGCTGCTGAGAGGGGGGCTCTGGCGGCTAAGGTGGAGGCAGCTGTCGAAATCAGGACCGCCAGAGTTATTGAAGAATTTCGGGCGTCCGAGCATTTCATGGAGGAGCTGACCGAAGCTTCGACGGGGGCGTATCTTCAAGGGTTCCAGCGTGGAAGAAGAAGGTGGCCAGAGACTTAAACTTTCCCCAGGCCCTTGAAGTGGAGCCGGACCGCCTCTCTGAGATGGGCTCGTCTGATGATGAGGACGCACCTGCCGACTCATGAGCCCCATACTGTATTTTGTTTTTGTGAACCCGACGTGGTCGGCATTTTGTGAACACTTTCAAATTAATGAAATACACTCTTTTCAATGAAATTTGTCTCGCTTTATGCCTGGCTGGCCCAGGCTTTGGGTGTCGACGGGTGTCGGGCTTTAGGTGCCGTCAGATGTCGGGCTTTATGCCTGGCTGGCCCAGGGCTTTGGGTGCCGACGGTATCGGGCTTTAGATGCGGATGTCGGGTGCCGATGGTGTCGGCTTTATGCCTGGCTGGCCCAGGGCTTTGGGTGCCGACGGGTGTTGGGCTTTATGCTGGCTGGCCCAGGGCTTTGGGTGCCGACGGTGTCGGGCTTTAGGTGCCGACGGGTGTCGGGCTTTATGCCTGGCTGGCCCAGGGCTTTGGGTGCCGACGGGTGTCGGGCTTTATGCTTGGCTGGCCCAGGGCTTTGGGTGCCGACGGGTGTCAGGCTTTAGGTGCCGACGGGTGTCGGGCTTTATGCCTGTTGGCCCAGGGCTTTGGGTGCCGACGGGTGTCGGGCTTTAGATGCCATCGGATGTCGGGCTTTAGGTGCCGATGGGTGGCAGGCTTTATGCCTGGCTGGCCCAGGGCTTTGGGTGCCGACGGGTGTCGGGCTTTATGCCTGGCTGGCCCAGGGCTTTGGGTGCCGACGGGTGTCGGGCTTTAGGTGTTGACGGGTGTCGGGCTTTATGCCTGCTGGCCCAGGGCTTTGGGTGCCGACGGGTGTCGGGCTTTATGCCTGGCTGGCCCAGAGCTTTGGGTGCCGACGGGTGTCGGGCTTTATGCCTGGTGTTGGGCTTTATGCCTGGCTGGCCCAGGGCTTTGGGTGCCGACGGGTGTCGGGCTTTAGGTGCCGTTGGATGTCGGGCTTTATGCCTGGCTGGCCCAGGGCTTTGGGTGCCGACGGGTGTCGGATTTATGCCTGGCTGCCCAGGGCTTTAGGCAAAAAGAACTCAGGAGCTAAAACTGAAATTTGTTAATATAGAATGAGGGGCGAAAGCCCAGAAGAATACAGGCATGGTATTTAATGTGAGAGGAGAAATGCGTTACTGATAATACCGACGAAGGTTGTCTGCATTCCATGTCCTAGGAAGTGGCTTCCCATCAAGCTCTTCAATCTTGTAAGCTCCGTGACAAGTGTTTCGGCGATCCGATAGGGTCCTTCCCAATTTGGGGCTAGCTTGCCTCCCTCCGCTGGCTTCGAGACTTCAGCCCGTCGAAGGATCAGGTCCCCCGGCAGGAAAGTCCTGGGACGCACGCGGGCGTTGTAATATTTGGCGGCCGTTGCCGGTAGACCGCCATCTGAAGTCGCGCTCGGTCTCGCATTTCCTCCACCAGGTCGAGGTTGGCTCGCAGCTGGTCTAGGTTGCCTTCCTCGTTGTACGACTCTACCCGAGGGCTCGGTGAGCCAACTCTTCTAGGATGACGGCTTCGGATCCAAAGACTAGGCTAATGGGGTCTCGCCGGTGGGGGTTCGCGGCGTTGTGTGGTAGGCCCACAGCATGTTGGGAGCTCCTCCACCCATCGTCCCTTACAGTCATCCAGTCGAGTTCTCAACCCTTGGAATGTTTTAGTTACCTCAGCCGCCCCGTTGGTCTGAGGGTGTCTGACGGAAGTGAATTTCTGACGAATGCCCAGTTCGGAGCAGAATTCCGGAAGGGCGCGTTGTCAAACTGCCGGCCATTGTCGGTGACCAGGGTGTGCGGCAGTCCGAACCGACATATAATGGACTTCCAAAAGAAGGATCTCACTTTGCTTTCGTGATCTTAGCAAGGGCCTCGGCTTCAACCCACTTGGTGAAGTGATCAACGGCCACCAGGAGGAACTTTCGCTGTCCGGAGGCCGAGGGGAATGGTCCCAGGATATCCATACCCCACTGGGCGAAGGGCCAGGGTGCCACCAAGGGGGTTAACTGAGACGTCGGCTGTCGCTGGATATTAGCATGGCGCTGACAGCTATCACATCTCTTAACGAGCTCGGCTGCGTCCTCCTTCATGGTCAGCCAAAAGTACCCCTGTCGTAGGGCCTTAAGCTAGGGCTCTGCCCCCCAGGTGACTTCCACAGATGCCTTCATGGATCTCCCGCAGGATGTAGTCTGATTCTGCTGGTCCCACGCACCTGAGGACTGGGTATGAGAATGATCTTCGATAAAGCTTCCCATCCATCATCAAGAATCTCGGGGCCCTCCGCCTGAGTAACTTGGCCTCAGCGGGGTTCTCTGGGAGAGTGCCGTCGGTCAAATATCGGACGTAGGCGTCCATCAGGAGGGCTCTTGCTCCACCGATAACGCTTCATCCGCAACTTCAATGCTTGGGGCATGGAGGTGCTCTACATATGTTCTTCCCAGCGTCCCGTTGGCCGAAGTGGCTAAACGGGATAATGTGTCGGCCCTGGCATTCTCCGCTCGGGGAATGTAGCTGACACGGAAGTAAGAGAACCGAGAGGCTTGGGATTGCACCTTGCTCAGATAACGGGACATGGTTGGGTCCCTAGCTTCGTACTCCCCAGTGATCTGCCCAGAAACAAGCTGAGAGTCCGTGAAGGCCCTCAAACGCCCCGTGCCTAACTCCTCAGCCAACCTCATTCCCGCTAACAAAGCTTCATACTCCGCCTGGTTGTTGGTTGCCGGGAACTGAATCTAAGAGCATACTCCACCAGCTCCCCTTCAGGGCTCGCAAGAATGAGCCCGGCTCCGCTTCCTTGAGAATTTGTTGCCCCATCCATATGCAAAATCCAGTCATCTTTTTCTGCTTCCTCGATTGAGGGAGGGTCCACACACTCCTCGGGCGTATCTCCTCCACACCTTCTCGGTCCAGGAACACTCAACCAGAAATCAGCTATCACCTGAGACTTCATGGCCGACCTTGGTCGGATGGATAGGTCAAATTCACTCAGTTTAATGGCCCATTTGGCTAGCCGACCGGAGGTGTCAGGGCGAGACAAGATGGTCCGAAGAGGTTGGTCCATGAGCACCACGATGGGATGAGCTTGAAAGTAGGGTCGAAGCGTTGGGCAAAGAACCACCAGGGCAAAAATGATCCTCTCAGTTCTAGAGTATCTGGTCTCGGCATCATGAAGTACCTTGCTGGTGTAGTAGACTGGCCTCTGGACCCATCAACATCCATGCGTACGAGCACAGAGCTGACAGCTTCTGGGGAGGCTGCGAGATATAGGAAGAGCTCTTCTCCACTCTTTGGCTTGGACAACAGCGGGGGAGTGGATAAAAATTGTTTCAACTCCTCGAAAGCATCCTGACACTCCTTTGTCCACTCGAAGCCGTTGACCTTGCGCAGCGCCTTAAAGAAGGGCAGGCACCTTTCTGCCGACCTTGACATGAAGCGACTCAAAGCCGCCACCCTCCCGGTTAGGCGTTGCACCTCCTTCTTGTTAGCCGGGGGCCTCATATCCAAGATAGCCCTGATCTTGTCAGGGTTGGCTTCAATCCCCCGCTGGGTTACCATGAAGCCAGAAACTTGCCTGCCGCCACTTCGAAGGCACACTTGCGGGGGTTAAGCCTCATCCGATACCGGCGCAGGTTGTTGAAGGTCTCCTCGAGGTCGGCGACATGGTCAGCAGCGCTGGTGCTCTTGGTCAGCATATCATCCACGTACACCTCCATGTTACGCCCTATCTGGTCCTCAAAGACCTTATTCATCAACCTTTGATAGGTGGCACCGGCATTCTTTAGCCCAAATGCATCACCTTGTAGCAGTAAATCCCCTTCTCTGTAATAAAAGAGGTGGCTTCTTCATCTGCGGGTTCATCCTGATCTGATTGTACCCCGAGAATGCATCCATGAAACTAAAAGTTTCATGCCCGGACGTGGCGTCCACCAGCTGGTCATCCGGGGTAACGGGAAGCTGTCTTTGGGGCATGCCTTGTTGAGGTCGGTGAAGTCCACGCACATCCTCAGCTCCCACTGGCCTTGCGAACCATCACGAACATTCGCCAGCCAGTCCGGGTAGTGCACCTCGCGGATGTGACCGGCCGCCAGTAGCTTCCGCACCTCCTCATCCACGGCTTTTTGCCGATCGAGGGCGAAACTCCTTTTCTTCTGGATAGGTCAGCACTCCGCCCGAATGTTAAGTTGGTGTAATCACCTCTTCTGAATTCCTGGCATATCGGACGCGACAGGCAAGACATTCGCATTAGCTCGCAGAAAGGTGAGGAGTCGGTCACGAGCCTCCTCCGGGAGTAGAGCTCCAATCCGGACTGTTCTCGTTGGGTCCTCCCCAAGTGGGAAAGTAAGCAGGTGCTCGGCTGGCTCTCCTCTTCTCTCCAGGTCTCGAGGATCCAGCGTCTCAGGTACCGGCGGGTGCCGCCCCTTGCGGACTAGGGGCCATGTGGTAGCAAAGTGAAGGTGGATTCTGCTCTCCCCGCATCTCCCCGACTCCTTCGCTGGTAGGAAACCTCACGAGGAGCCTCTTAGTGGATATGACAGCATCCAAAAGATTGAGCCCGGGCCTCCCGAGGATCGCATTGTAAGCAAGGGCACACGAACCACCAAAAACTTCATGAAAACCGTACTTTGACACGGGGCTGTGCCAGCCGTCACAGGGAGAGTGATCTCCCCCTCGACTTTCACAGAATCTCCAGTAAACCCCATCAGGGGCGTGGCGACGGGCCGGAGTAGATCAGGTGACAGGTTCATACGAACAAAAGCGTCATAGTTCAAAACATCCACAGAGCTCCCACTATCAACTAGAATTCTCTTTACAGATGTTTAGCGATCGTCATGGATACGACGACGCTGTCATCATTTTTGTTTACTACCTCCTCTAAGTCCTTTTTAAAGAAAGAATTACAGAATCCGACTCCCCCTCCCCTCTTGGCCTCTTTGGCGGGCCTCCTGCCCCCCAGGAAATCATTGCCACCATCTTCTCCGTTGGGGCATTGTCGATCATCGGCGGCGGGGGCGCTACGGGCCAGGAGCTCCCGAGTTGTTCCTCTGGACGAACTTTCCCAGGTGGCCCCGCTGGATAAGGTCTTCGATAGCCTTCTTCAGCTGGCGACACTCGTCAGTGTCATGACCGTGATCCCGGTGATAGCGACAATAGAGATTCTTGTTGCAGGATCTTCGGGTTCAACGGAGGAGGGCGCTGAAGATAAGACTCCCCTTCAATCTCGAGCAAGATATGAGATATCGGGGCGAGCAGTGGGGTGTAGGGTCCATCTCTTGGCGCAGGGGCTCGGGGACGGTTGTCTGGCCGGCAGGAGGCTCAGGTCTTCTGGGGCGAGCTTCGGCAGGTTCCGTCGGGCCAGTTTCTTGGGGACTTCCTGCCAGCCTCGCCCGGAGAAGTCGGCCTCGTCAGCTCGAATGTACTTCTGGGCCCGGGTCAGGAGCTCGGCGTAGGAGCCGGCTGGCTTCTTGTCGAGGGAGTACGCAAGCGAGACGGGTGAAGCCCTCGCTTCAAGGCCAAAGTGGCCACCGAGTCTTCAAGATTGTAGACCTCCAGGGCCGCCTCCTTGAACCGAGCGACATAATCCCGTAGGGACTCACCGCTCTTCTGCTGGACGGCGAAGAGGCTATCTGCTACCTTGGAATCTTTCGGCAGGCATCAAAATGGGCCAAGAAAGCCCTCTCCAACTGGTGGAAGGAATCAATGCTCCGTGGTGGCAGGCGGGAGTACCAAGCTCGGCGGCCTTCTTCAGGGTGGCGGGGAAGGCGATGCACATGAGTGAGTCGGTGGCCCCCTGGACTTGCATGAGAACTTTATAACTTTCCAAGTGGTCCAAGGGGTTGTGGTCCCGTCATAAGGATCTAGCTGGGGAAGGCGGAACCGGGCGGAGATGGGCTCTTCCATGATGCGGCAGATAATGGAGGCCGGCTATCGTAGTCCGCTCTGGTAAGTGGGTGATCCGATGGCTAAGTTCCTCCAACTCTGGTTATACTTGTCGAGTCGACGCTCGGCTCGACGGGCCATCCGACCATCAAAAGACCCCTCCCCAGAAGATTCAGAGGATGGAGAACGGGGACGGCGATGTCGGCGGGGGCGCTCCGCCTCCTTCCTATGCCGCTGCTTAGGAGAGACACTAGCGTGGCGGGAAGGCGACGGTGTCTCTTAGAGGCTTCCCGGTGATGAGGCTTGGGCGGAGCTTGATGGTGGCGATCCCCCGGTACCGGTGATCTCCTTCGGAAGGAATGCTGGCTGGGTTGCACCACCCCTGGGACTGATGGATTTGGCTCCGGTTGCTGCGCGGCCGCCTGTTGGTGCTGCAGGCCCTGAACCGCCGCTGCCAGAGATTGACCTGCGTGGCTAGGGCAGTGAATCGATCTTCTTGGAACTGCTGCGGGGGAGGCGCAGGGACATCGGCCGGAGGAGCGGTAGGTCCAGCCTCCTGGGGATGCAGCTGTGCTGGAATGCTGGCCGGGGAGCCGAGGGGGCCTCCGCGGGTGTACCGGCTCCGCGGCGCTGCCCCCCAGCGCAACTGGCAGAAACTCCCTTCGTTGGGTCGTCACCATGGCTTCAAGAGCTTGAAGAGAGAGAGATTGCAGATTGCTGGTTCGATGTCTTTCTTTTTGATCCCCCTATCTGGTGCGCCAATCTGATGACGCCAAGTCACCTTCTTCAAGCGTCGGGGAAGACGGACGTCCTTCTCTTCAGACCCCTGCAAGAAAAGTCCCCGGAGACCGGATGCTCCGGTGGGACCCTCCGACGCTCAAGTTAGTTACTTGGGATCAGACAAAACTGCTCAGCAGAAGGGAGCTGAGACAGTTAGGGTTTTTGCTAGTAGGAAGAAAGCTAGAAAACCAGAGTTCAAGGATCCTTACAGCGGGCGCGTGCTTTTATACCTGTTCGAATGTCCCCTTTCTATTCCCACGATCACTGATTCTTAGGAGCCTAGTTCAATAATGGACAAAATACGGGGCCGACGATGACAAGTTGTACTGTTGTCGTACACACTGGATGCATCATGAGTTACCTGTCAGTACGACCTCACAGATGTCTCGCGTCTGAGGTAGCGTCTGGTGCGCGTCACCGCTGCAATGGGCAGGTGGTGATCCGCATACCGTAACGGGGTATGGCCATGCACAGTGACTGAGATACAACGGATCATACGCCGTTATGAGGCATGGCCACCCTCTGCCACGGATGTGCGGTGGAATATGTGAGCACGCCAGGTGGCTCAGAATAACCTAACCATGCCCGGGGATTGAGATGCCATTCGTGTGCCCTGAGACTGCGTAGGAGGCCCGGGGGTTAATACACGGTCCATGTACCCCGAGACCGAGAGGTAGGTCTCGGGGGTTGATATACTGTTCATGTGCCCGAGACCGAGAGGTAGGTCTCGGGGGTTGATGCACTGTTCATGTGCCCCGAGACCGAGAGGTAGGTCTCGGGGGTTGATGCACTGTTCATGTGCCCCGAGACCGAGAGGTAGGTCTCGGGGGTTGATACACTGTTCATGTGCCCGAGACCGAGAGGTAGGTCTCGGGGGTTGATATGGCTCCCGTTAGCTGTCGTATCTTTGCCGCTCATTTAACGTGTAGGATCAGCCATATCAGTTGGGTTAAAGTTTTCTTTGATATTTTATTTCAACCTAACCTGGTATCAATTACAGCTACCTGTGCTGCTCAGCGAAGTATCACATTTTGCTCGCAGACGACTCGCAAGCTGAATTTCAAGGCACCGGCTACCCAGTCTGTTTCCATTGGTGGATTGGATACAACTTCATACGGTCAAGCCTGATGCCTTTTGGGAACTCCTTGGCTTGGCTTGGCTTGGCTTGGAATTGGGATTCAGAGGCCTGGGACTGCAACGCGGTGGAGCGAGTGGCCTCTTACCAATTTAAAATGTTAGACCGCCTTGAGCTGTGAACACTGACACCAAAGGGACAAACCGTGGCATGGCAAACTCTGAACGCCTTCCTTTGGCTGCCTGGCAGCAACTTTTATGCGGGCTCGGGCATCGGCGTCGCCCTTGGTGAGACGTGCCATCTAATCCGACATGGCGTCAAACTCAAGAAAAAGTGGCTTCCATCCACGAGCGAATCCAATGAATTTGATGGACGGCATGATCCAAATGAACAAGAAATTACCTGGATCCAGTGCTTGATAACACGGCTAAATAGAACAAATCTCTCGCAAAAACACAACAAAATTGCAAGAAGAAACCTAAGCGCCAGCACCGTTATCCAACCCACCATGAGATATATATATATATATATATATATATATATACCGAGCAATATTAAGATAGGCGCCTGCCAATCCTTCGTCTAGCCAGATTGCGTCTAAATATAAATCTAGCAGTAGTGATAAAAAAAAAAAAAATTGTACTGATTTGAATATATACAATATAAATTTTTAAATGCTTTAGTTAATTTTTTTAATAATTCATGATAAAAATAAAAATAAAAATAAATCTAAACTAATATAAAAAATAATTAAAAAATATAATTATTTATAATTTAAATATAAATTTTATTCTAAAAAGAGCGAATAAGAAAGTAGATTTATGTAATCGATCCTGCAATTGAAAAAAAAAAGGCTAAAATGAGTTGAGCTGAGTTAAGTATCATAGGAAATAAAGGCCTATCCTTATGATGTGGTGGCCTTAGGGCCCATATATATAATATAATTTGACTATTTTGATGATGATACGTGGCATGCCATAAAGTTGATATACTAAAATTGATTAAATAATGTATTTTAGTTAAAGAAGGTTTTTCTATTTAGTTGAAAACTATTTGAGATTTTTTTCATCTTAAAGCAGATGATTAACTTCTTTAAAAAGGTTTTCTTTATAACAACTAGCTGATCCTAATTTGATTAGAATTATCTTTATTCAGCATAAATTCACTTTGAAAAGAAATACTTCTTTATAGATGTTATTTCCTTCCGGATTAGGATGAATAAGCAATCCAATCTAATTTTTCAGAAGTAAAACAAAAATTTCTCTTTGCCAAAGTCTTAGATAACTCATTCAAAGTCCTAGGACACTTTTCTTTTTTTTTTTTTTAAAATTTTGTTTAGAGAAAAACTTTAGAGCGTCTGATGTTGTCCTTCTTTTTTAGAGGAAAACCGCAGAGCAACTTTAGAGCTTCTAATGCTGTTTTTCTTTTTTATGTAGGAAAATGGTTATTCAGTGGAAAAGGTGCATATATTTCTTATTCGTGCAGAAAGATGAATATTCGTTGGAAAGAAAAGTGCTTTACTATGTGTTGAGGGGTAAAATCCAAAGTTGTCAATTTTTTCGTTTTTCGATCGAGACATTTCGTTTCGGTAACTTATCCGAAAAGATAAGCACTAAGTTTCGTTTCAAAAAATTTCGGCCATTTCGATGTGTTCAACGGCCGTTTTGATTTTGATATATTTTATCTGTTTCGGCACAATATATATCAAAACTAATTTATGAATTATTAAACCTTTCAGAACTATTTTAATATATATATATATAATATCAAAAAAAATCCTAGTTATTCTATCTCCACGATCATATCTCTTAAAAACTCAAACTTTTTATTTTTATGTTGTTATTATTATTTATAAAGAATATAAATTATGAATAAATTTTTTATTATATATATATATATATATATTATCAAACTCTTAAAAACTCAAATTTTATTTTTATATTATTATTATTATGAAGAATATAAATTATGAATAAATTTTTTATATATATATATATATATCGAAACGAAGCATTGAAATGTTCGATACCAAATATTTCGTTTTATAAGCTAAACCGAAATATAATCCGAAACAAAATTGACAACTTTGGTAAAATCGCTGTGTGTCAATAATCGTGCATATGGCTGGGGCTAGCCCTGATTCCTACTCGCTGTGCGACACCCGCCAGAGATAAGTCAGCCTCGGTAAGTTGGGGCGCCTTAGCCTCTCGCCGAGCCAAGGATTCCCAAGGCGCGGATCACATCTCTCGACCCTTTTAGCCGAGCTATATCGTCTTTCGGCCCCTCCGGCCGAGCTGTATCGTCTCTCGACCCCTTCGGTCGAGCTATATCATCTCTCGGCCCCTCTAGCTGAGCTGTATCGTCACTCGGCCCCAGCCGAGCTATGTCATCTTTTGGCCTCTCTAGCCGATCTCTCCCATCGCTCGGCCTAGCCCGAGCGATATCTATACCTCTGTGGAATTCGACGCGGGAGAACTCGAATTCGTAAGATTCCAAACAGAAATCATATTCAGGAGTGGTCTAGGATCCACGAGAGTGGCCTAGAGCCATGGAGCCTATGTCCTCGCCAAATCTCGAGACATCAACAAGCTCTCCTAGCTGTCGATCCCCTAACTAACATGATACTAATCCTACTAACCTCATAACAAATGGATTCAGATCCTAACGACTTTCGGACCCATGACACCCCCAGGGAATCTTGTGATCCTCTATAAATAGAGTCGTCTGCCGACTCCTCAGGTATGCACACTTGCTCACTGGAACCCTCTCTCCTTTTGCCTTAGCTTCCACCATTAGCGTTCTACTCAGAGCCTGGAGGGACTCTTCAGCGAGAGCCTTCTCCTTATTTTTGTTGATTGCCGATCCCCACTGACTTGAGCGTCGGAGGGTCTTCCGCAGAGGGCCACCCCAATGCCTCTCGCGCGAGGACTATTTTGCAGGTCCGCCCAGGAGAAGCCCATCTCGAAGCCCGATTGCGTCCGAGTCGAGGACAGATTTTGGCAGCAACAAATTGGCGCTAGAGGAAGGGTCTCAAGTCCCATAAACTTGTGATCCAGGAGATAAGGATTTCGGTCTGAAAGAGAACTCCTCCCATGGCCAACCGAAGAAAGGCTACCTCCAAAGCCCGAGATCAGGTCGCCTTCCAAAGGCCTGATCCGGTGAGCAGTGTTGCACTGCCACCACCGCCAGTTGAGACTCCATCGCCACCGGTGGCCCCGGTGACCCAGGACCAGTTTGCTCACTGGTCCAGCAAGTCCAGGCTCTAACCCACCTGATTCAGGGGCGCTCCGAAGCCCCCCATCCAGCTGCTCCTGCCCCTCACCCTCCTGAGGAGGATGCAGCCCCCGCTTATCTAGCGATCTCTTCTTCCGGCCCGCATGGGGTTGCGGACCCCCCTCGCCATCCCAGGGAAGCTGAGCCAGCTCTCCAAGGAGTCCGCACAAAGATCTCCTATATCTCAGCGGGCCCGATCCCTCTTCTCGGTGTTCTCTCACCATGATTCAACACCGTCTCAGTATCCTCCTCGTCCTGCCCCTTCTGCTTTTCCTGATAGGAAGATCCGCCGCCAACTCTAGGAAATGCATCAAGAGCTAGACGCCGCCAAGCAGGCCCATCCGCTTCAGAATAAGGCGGAGCAGGGCATCCCCTTCTCTAAGAAGATCATGGAGGAAGCGATTCCCTCCCACGTCAAGCTGCTCGCCATCGAGCCTTATCATGGCTCTTCCAACCCCAACAACCATCTCAGCAGCTTCCGATCGATCATGATGTTCCACGGGGCATCAGATGCGATCCTCTGCCGCGCTTTTCCTTCCACCCTCAGGGGATCTGCTCGAACCTGGTTCAATCCTTTGAAACCAGGTTCCATTAATTCCTTTGACGAGCTGAGCCGCCTCTTCATCAGCCAGTTCATCAGCAGCCGCCGCCACCGACGGAGATCCGACTCCCTCTCTAAGGTTAAGCAGAGAGAGGGAGAGTCCTTGAAGAAGTATCTCGGTCGTTTCAACATGGCCATGCTAGAGTGACTTTTACCTGGCGCTGGAGGTCAGCTACCCTCCAATCCTCTCCGACATGATAGCTCTGGCAGACAAATATGCCAGAGTCGAAGAATCGCGGAGAGCTGCCCGAGCCGAGCTGACAAAGAAGAAGGAGCCCAAGGGCTCAGATAAGCACCGACCTGCCCGCCAGCCAAGCCCGCCTCGCCGCCAAAGGATTCCCCAGCCGCCGCCAAGGAACCGCACTCGGAGCCCACCTAGGAGGTTCAATCGATTCACTCCGCTTACTGCCCCAAGAGTGGAGATCCTTATAGAAATCGAGCGCCAACTCCCTCGATCTCCTCCTCTTCGAGGAAATGCGGCCTGGAGAGACCCCGCCAAGTATTGCCGCTACCACCGCGACCATGGCCACGACACTGAAGAGTGCTGGCAACTGAAGAATGAGATCGAAAGGCTTATCCAATGGGGTAGACTGGATCGGTTCAGGGGAGCCCTCGAGCCAAGAAATGGGGGTGATCGCCGGCCTGAGCCCCAGCAGTAACTCTTTCCTCCTCCAAATCCTCCGGTCGCTGGCCACATTAATGTGATTGAGGCAGTCGGTAGTCCNCATCCAGCGGGGTAGACTGGATCGGTTCAGGAGCCCCCGAGCCAAAAACGGGGCGATCGCCAGCCTGAGCCCCAGCAACCCTTCCTCCCCCAAATCCTCCGTCGCTGGCCACATTAATGTGATTGAGATGGTCGGTGGTCCTTCAGGCGGGAGGGACGATGAAGAAGGTTCGGGCCGAAGAAAGCACGAACTGACGAGCTTTCTTTCTCCAGCGATGACTTCCAGGGAATACAGTTCCCGCACGATGATGCGCTGGTTGTATCTCTCAATTTGAACAACTATGATGTAAGCCGAATTCTCATTGATAGTGGAAGCTCCGTCAATGTTTTGTACTTCGATGTGTTTGTGAAGATGAAACTTCTCATGGAGAATCTCGAGCGGTGGACTCCACCCTAATGGGGTTCACGGCGATGTAATCACCCCGGAGGGGGTTGTGACCTTGACGGTCCGAGTAGGAACCTGGCCTTCCGTCGCCACTGTGCATGCAGATTTCTTGGTGACCAAGCTCGGTCCCTACAACGCGATCTTGGGAAGACCCGGCTTGATGTCCCTTAGAGCGCCGTCTCCATCCCGCATCTTGTTATGAAGTTCCCGACCGAGCGAGGGGTTGGTGTAGTTCGAGGAAGCCAAACTATAGCTCGCAGTGCTTCGTCACCAGCCTGCAATCCAGATTGCGAGGTTGACGGACTAGATGCTCGGGAGGATTTCGCCGAGCACAAGGAGAACCAGCCGAAGATGAAGGAGGTACCGCTGGACGAGGCTCGGCCCGACCGAACCATAAGGATCGGGTCGCTACTGAAAGGGAAGCCCCGACTAGAGCTGATCGACTTTCTCAAGAAAACTGATGTCTTCGCTTGGTCAGCTTCGTTATGCCCGGGATCAGCCGGACATCCTCGTCCACCGTCTCAATGCAGACGAGATGTCCCGGCCCGTGAAGCAAAAGAAAAGAAGCTTCGCCCCTGACCGGCAGAGAGCAATTGAAGAACAGGTGGACAAGCTCATCAAGGCAAACTTCATTAGGAGGTGAATTATCCAAGCTGGCTGTCCAATGTTGTTATGGTGAAAAAATTGAACGGTAAATGGAATCTGCATCGACTTCACCGACCTTAACAAAGCATGCCCAAGGATAGCTTCCCTCTCCCCGGATCGACCAGCTCGTGGATGCCACCTCCGGCCATCAGATGTTGACCTTCATGGACGCCTATTCAGGCTACAACCAGATTCGGATGGCACCCGAAGATGAAGAAAAGACTGCCTTCATAACCGATCGAGGTACCTACTGTTACCGTGTCATGCCCTTTGGTCTGAAAAATGCAGGCGCCACTTACCAAAGGCTGGTAAACAAAGTCTTCAAGGAGCAGATCGCCGGAATATGGGGTGTATGTCGATGACATGCTGGTCAAAAGCAAGGAAGCATCCCAGCATATTGGGGATCTTTTCGAAAGCTTCGCGACACTCCGAAGGTATCGGATGAAGCTCAATCCAACGAAGTGCGCCTTCGGTGTCACCTCGGGGAAGTTTCTGGGCTTCATGGTTTCTCAGCGAGGCATCGAAGCCAACCGCAAAAGATTCAAGCGCTTCAGCAAATGGCGCCCCCAACATCTATCAAAGAAGTCCAGCGCCTGACGGGAAGAATTGCCCTCAACCGCTTTGTGGCTCGGTCGGCCGAGAGGAGCCTTCCTTTCTTCAAAGCTCTTCGATCTGCCAAGAATTTTCAATGGACTCCCGAGTGCCAAAAGTCATTCGAGGACCTCAAGAGATATCTTGGCGCCACCCCTCCTCAGCAGCCCCAATCCGGGAGAAATGCTGTTTTGTACCTGGCAGTCTCTGAAGGCGCGATTGGCTCGGTTTTGGTCAGAGAAGAGAAGACCCAAAGCCGATCTACTATGTCAGCAAACTTCTCGGGACCGAGACAAGGTACACCCGAATCGAAAGCTGGTCTTGGCCCTGATAATATCGGTTCGGAGATTACGACCATATTTCCAAGCACATTCTGTGATGGTCCTTACCGATCAGCCCATCAAGGCGGTGGTCCATCGCCCGGAGACATCAGGAAGAATGGCTAAGTGGGCCGTTGAGTTAAGCGAGCATGATATCCGTTATCAACCTCGCCCGGCCATCAAAGCTCAGATTATAGCTGATTTCCTCCTTGAGTGCACCATCCGGAAGATGGTTCCGCTCCGAACTCCCCGAGCATCCAAGATCTGACGCCCTGTGGCTCCTCCACGTCGATGGATCCTCCAATGCCAATGGCTCTGGTGCTGGTTTGATCCTCACCAGCCCCGAGGGATGACCTTTGAGTACGGCGTTCGATTCTCCTTCCCAGCCTCCAACAACGAAGCCGAGTATGAGGCCCTGCTTGCTGGACTCCGAATCGCCCGTGATCTGAAAGTGAAGAGGCTGAATGCCTTCACCGACTCTCAGTTGGTGGCCGGTCACGTGCGGGGCGAATTCGAGGCCCGGGAGCCAAACATGATTCATACCTCCAGCAGGTGCGGGACTTGCTTTCTCACTTCTCTGAATTCAAAGTTATCCAGATCCCCAGATCCGAAAATGCTCGTGCCGATCTGTTATCCGGCTTGCGATGGAGTCGATGAGTGCCGAGCAAAAGTTTCCCCTGGAAATCTTGGAAAAACCTAGCATCGCGAAGGCGGACCGAGTGATGCAGATTGAGGTCGAGCCATCCTGGTTCGACCCAATATTAAAATATCTTAAAGAAGGGTCGCTCCCAGCCGACCGTAAGGAAGCAAGGAAGCTAAGATTGCAAGCTACCCACTATGTGCTAATCGACGATCAGCTGTACAAGCGGTCCTTTTCCATGCCGCTGCTCAAATGCCTCCACCCGTCCGAAGCTAATTATGCTCTTCGGGAAGTACATGAAGGAATCTGTGGCAACCACCTGGGAGTCGATCTCTGTGCCACAAGGTACTGCGCCAGGGATATTACTGGCCTACCATGCAAAAGGATGCCGATGATCTCGTTCGAGCCTGTGACCCGTGCCAGAGGCACTCCAGCATCCAGAGGCTCCCCTCCGCTAGTTTGGTCCCTATTTCCTCCGCTTGGCCTTTTGCTAATGGGGGATGGACATTCTCGGCCCTTTTCCCCTCGCCACTGGAAGAAAATTTCTATTTGTCGCCATCGACTACTTCACCAAGTGGGTCGAGGCCGAAGCAGTAGCCCAGATAACCGAGGCTCGGGCCAGGGACTTCATGTGGAGATCCATCATTTGTCGCTTTGGCCTCCCGCATACCGTCATCACCGACAATGGCAAGCAATTTGATAATCCCAAGTTCGGGAGTTCTGCGAGGATCATGGCATCAGCCATGCCTCACCTCAGTGGGGCATCCGCAAGCCAACGGAGAAGCCGAGGTAACAAACCGGACCCTACTTCAAGGGATTAAGGCTCGGCTCACCAAGCCCAAGGCAGATGGGCGGACGAACTTCATCATGTTCTATGGGCCTACCGCACTACTCAGAATCCCACCGGCGAGACCCCATTCCGGATGGCCTTTGGCACGGAAGCCATCATCCCTGTGGAAATAGGCCTCCCCTCTGCGAGTGGAAAGCTACTCAGAAGAAACCAACGACGAGCAGCTCCGAACCAATCTCGACTTGGTGGAAGAAATCAGGGAAAAAGCTCGAATCAGAATGGCCGTACCAGCAAAGAGTGGCCCGCTACCATGCCTCTAGAGTCAAGGGCAAATCCTTCTCGCCTGGCGATCTTGTCCTCCGAAAGCGTCCGTCTCCAAGCCGCTGGAGCAAGGAAAATTATCTCCGAACTGGGAAGGCCCCTACCAAGTAACGGAAGTCATCGGGCCCGGCACCTACAAGCTCCAGGACCTGAATGGGAAATCCATTCCCGACGTGGAGTTCGGACAACCTCCGCATATATCATCAATAGAGTACGCTCTCTATAGACTCGCCCTATTTACAGCTTTGGCATCTTGTTTGATGATCCGCGGCAGAACCGCTACGGCTCTTTCAAAAGTCGCAATAGAAAAAGATGTCGTTCATGCATCCATTCTCGGCATGACGAGCCATCTCCTTGATCCAAATCTCTACCGCGGCTAGACCGAGCTCCGAGCCAGAGCTACATATCTCGGTTAGGCCAAATTGCATCCCGCGAAGGCTTGGTATGGCCGAGCGCTCCCGGTGCAGCTGGGAGCCGTGTAATCTCCAAACTATTGTTCGGATTCGGCAGCTTACAAGCCCCGGCCGAACCAAATAATCTCCAAAGTATCGTTCGGATTCAGGCAGTTACAAGCCCCGGCCGAACAAATCTCCAAACTATCGTTCGATTCGGGCAGCTTACAAGCCCTGGCCGAACCAAATAATCTCCAAAGTATCGTTCGGATTCGGGCAGCTTACAAGCCCCGCCGAACCAAATAATCTAAACTATCGTTCGGATTGGCAGCTTACAAGCCCGGCCGAACCAAGCAATCCCCAAATATCGTTTGGATTCGGGCAGCTTACAAGCCCGGCCCAACCAAATAATCTCCAAAGTATCGTTCGGATTCGGGCAGCTTACAAGCCCCGCCGAACCAAATGATCTCCAAACTATGTTCGGATTCGGGCAGCTTACAAGCCCCGGCCGAACTAAACAATCCCAAAGTATCGTTCAGATTGGGCAGCTTACAAGCCCCGGCCAAACCAAATGATCTCCAAATCGTTCAGATTCGGGCAGCTTACAAGCCCGGCCGAACCAAATGATCTCCAAACTATATTGGATTCGGGCAGCTTACAAGCCCGGCCGAACCAACAATCTCCAAACTATCATTCGGATTCGGGCAGCTTACAAGCCCCGGCCGAACCAAACAATCTCCAAATATATCGTTCGGATTCGGGCAGCTTACAAGCCCGGCCGAACCAAACAATCTCCAAAGCCTCGTTCGGATTCGGTAGCTTACAAGCCCCGGCCGAATCAAACGTCAAGGAAACCTCGTTCGGATTGGGTAGCTTACAAGCCCCGGCCGAATCAAACGTCAAAAACCTTGTTCGGATTCGGGCAGCTTACAAGCCTCGGCCAGATTAAATAATCTCCAAAACATCGCTCAAGGTCGGGCAGCTAACAAGCCCGATCAGAACCAAAGGATGAGAATATCCTTGATCCTCAGCAACAATCGAGTGATGTCCTAAGGCTCCGCCCTATTCAAGTGATCTCCCCCACCCTGACGCAACTAAGGCGTCCTATTATACCTTGGTAGAGGCAAACGACCTCCCACTATTCGACAAGCAAAAACGTGCCATGAGCTATCTTTCCCCAAAAAAAACATGCTTCGTTCTGCAAACAGGATCATGCTTACTTCATGATTCCACAGGACCCCCAGGTCCCTCTTTGACTCGCACATGGATATACGTGTTCTCACTGAGGATCGGACATTGATCTTATCAAGAACAAAGCAGCAACAATGCTGCCGAAACATGCTGCGACATAAAAAGTGTAATATAGGAGCAACAACTCTCAGCGCAAAAAGAAGCAGGTGCTAAAGAAAGAAGGAATGAAAACTTTCTTTATTTCCTCATCAAAAGAAAAGTTACAACATCTGGAAAGGAGTTACAAGTGCATCAAAGCACAAGAAATAAAAACGAGTAAATAGCTCGGCCGAACTGCTCCAGTCAGCTTCAGTTAACAATGATGCTTCGACATCCGACCCAAAAGATCAGGCGACCAACCAGCTCGCCCTGATAGATAGCAAGGCCGGCTTCCCACGGGTCCTTTGGATGAATTAAGAGATCCAAAAAGAGGCACAGACCCGTGGATGCAGATGCTGAGGAAGCTTCCCCTGGGTGGAATGCTGGCTGCAGGTCGCCCCACACTGCTCTCAACTCTCTCTTCACATGGCGGAAGATTCCCCGCACAGAGGGGCTAAGCATCCAGCCAGAGGGAGAAAGAAAAGTCCGTGCATGCTACGGGGTACATGCACTTCCTACCCTGCGACCCCCGTAGCAAACCACAAAGGACACAGGAAGCGCATATGTGCGCTCTCCATGTGATCTCTGCGACCTCCTGTGCGCTCTCCATATGATCTCTGAAGCTCCTCCCTCGAGGATGAGCTGCTCTCCAGCGGCTCCTTCGTCACCCTGACTATCCGTAGGAAGGTGGCTTACAAAAGAAAAACTCAGTCCCACCACTCTCAGCTTCAGGGACGCAGACATCATGAAAACTTTCATAGCTCACAGAGAAGAAATTTTGGGGATGGCCTAGCACGGCCCCTTCCTCCCCTTTTTATAGGCGAAATGGACCGGGAGCAGCTGTTAAAACAGTAAGCCCCGAGGTTCAAAATGCCTATCCACGCTGCCACGTGGCCTCCCAGGATGAAAATAGCGCCCTTCGATGCGCGCCAAACACGTTGTTCAGCCCATGACGTACGCCAAAGATTTTCTCTGATCCCGGATCATAGGTCTTAAATGCAGAAAATCGCCCGCTGATCTTAGAGATACGGGCAGACCTGGGAAATCACCCGGTGAAAGTGACACCCTCCAATGGCAAACAATCGCTTGCGTCGTACGTCAAAACGACCCGCCTTGGAAAAGGTTGACATAATAAGTGTCCCTAGAAAGTGCCAAGGCAACCTTTTGTAGGTTACAGGGCCGTATCATCCATTTCGGCAAAAAGGAGGATCGACTCACCTTGGAAAAGACAAGGCACTGACAGAATAATAAAAGGGCGCAGAAGCCAAGTACTCCTCAGTGAGGACATCTGATATCCTCCGCTCCGGCCCAACTGCCGTTATGCCTCAGCATAAACCGAGATATTGCACTATGCTTTCGCTCAAGGCCAAAACTGCCTTCATACTTCGGAATAAACCGAAGTATCCCCTTTCCGCTCAGCATGACTGCACGTGATCTTATACTTCTGTCCAGTCTAAAGTAACTACTTCTGTCTCAATGAAAATGGACACGATATAAGCCCCGACCTATACCCAGAATGCGGAAGCATCGGTTAAGGTCGGAGTGCACGTCCTATGAATGTAAGCCCCGACCTATACCCAGAATACGGAAGCATCGGTTAAGGTCGGAGTGCACGTCCTAGGAATATAAGCTCGGCTAAGACCGGAGTGCGTCTTTTAACAAAAATCTCGACAAAGACCGAACGATATGCAACGCCCCAACTGAAACTACAAGCCCCATTTACCTCGGGAGAATGTTTCATTCCGTAAGACTCGAAAGATAAAGGAAGACACTTCAGAAATGGCAAACAAACAAGAAAGTTCCAATAAACCTTTCTTTTTCATTACAAGAGGGGAAAAAAAAGAAAAAATACATTAGCCCTCACAAGGGCTTCTACCTTCTCCGAACGCTGCTGAACTCTCCCCACGCCGCGGAGCCGAATCAGCCAATTGCTGTCGAAGGGACGCCACCTCCCGCTCTAGCCTACTGTTGGCTTGGCGGAGGAGCTCAATCTCTCTTATCGAGAGAGCCATGTGTTGCTCAGCCAGTCTCTGGACTTGCTCGCGGTCCGCAAGTAGCGACGCCAGAACCTCCCCGTCCACAGTTATCGTGGTACGGCCTAGGCGAGGCACCCCAAAGCCGCCAGCAACGCCACTTGGCATCCCATTTGACCTCCCTCCATCCTCGGAAGCCATCCTGTTACTGTAAGCTTGGACAGGCCAACAGAAATCGGCAGAGGAATTGGTTAACAATGGCGTACCATCCACCAGTATTTAAATTACTTCGGGCGAGCACCCCGATCACCCGAACCATCAGTTCCAACGCCACTACCATAAAGTCTTGCCACGTGTCACCGTTTCCGTGGCCGCGTGCGGAAGCGAGGAATCACTCCCCCTTTTCTGAAAAGGATAAATAAATGATGGCGCGCTGGTAAACATCCTTCTTCTTGGGACCAAACTCCCTTCGAAAGGCGCGCCCGCCTCTTTGCCTTGCGCGGACCGAGTTACCCAACTTTGGCTCTGACCAGGATACCTCTGCAATCTTTGGCCATCACCTGCCGAGCTATCTTATCTCTCGGCCTAAGCCGAGCTATCACGCCACTCGCTTCATCAGAACTATCTTATCTCTCGGCCTAAGCCGAGCTATCATGTCATTCGGTCCCAACCGAGCTATCCCTATACCTCGGCCTTGAGCGAGACATTCATCTAAATCCGAACTAAATCGACCAAACGGCGCGAACAAGTCATAACTTGTTCACAGTCGAAAGGAAATCTGCAATAAAAAGATTGACTAAAAAGGCAAGCAAATAGGGGCCGAGGGCCCGTTCATTGAAAATCCGGACCAAACTACATGTCTAAAAAAGGCAAAAGTACACAAATAACTCTTAGGGGTCAGAAGCTGGATCAGTTCCAGCAATGCTCTCAACAACGCTCGGGGAAGCCTGGCTCGCTTCAACCACTTCAAAGGTGTCTTTTCCTCGGCAACGGATTTGAGGCGTCCTTCAGGGGCCGCAGCCTCACTAGCATTCAGAATAGCGTTGAGGTCGACATCCGGAGCATCATCGTATTCATCCTCTTCAGCTCCTGGGGTACAAGCCTCAGAGGTTTTGGCATCCAAGAAAGAGAGGTCCCATTCTGGATGCTCCTTGGATATTTTGCTTCGAACGTCCTCCACCCCAAGCTGGAAGGCATCGGCACAATTTACATCTTGCTTGCCCCTGAGCAGAGCGAGCCGCATCTCGGCTTCAGCAGCTTGATTTCGAAGTGAAGCGACCTGCCCCTTAGTTTCAGCAGTTTGGCTAGCAGCAAGCTAATCTGCTCCTCGGTCTCAGCGACCCACCTTTTGAGCTCTGAGCTCCTCTCTCGGCTGGATGCCAATTCCTCTTGCAGGGTCCGCATATGGCTCCGATTCTCCAGCTCCACCTTCTTCATCTGCAAAAACAAAGTTAGCTAGTGCCATGGTGAGCTAGCAAGGGAAGCCAAAAAGGGGTAGTACCATACCTCCTCCTCCTGCCGGGATAACTTCTGGGTCAACTCCTTGACCTCGTCAAAAGCCCTTAATTTATCAGCCTTAACCCGCTCGATCCTGCCCTTGAGATCGCTGATCTTCGACTGCCTACTGTCAGCTTCTCCCCAGGCCTGGGAGAGCTCGCTATCGAGCTGGGTTAACCTTTCCTGATGCCATTTGATCCTGTCATCCCTGTCAGCTATACCACGGTTGAGCTGCCGCACCTTCTCCTCCAACTCACCAAGCATTTTGTTCAGGCGATTTCTCTCCTCGGCGGCTTCTCTCCTCTGCCTGCCTAGGCTCTCACTAAATTGTTTCTTGACAGTCTCCATTTCTCCAGCATGCTTAGACTTGATCCGCGATAACTCCAGGCATGCGTCATCATACCTCGCAGGAGCCCTCGTAGCTCTTTAACTTCGAGCCTCAGCTTGGACGCGTCATCTAGGGCGGCCTAATGCAGCACCCTCATCTTCGCCAAATTCTCGTTGGCGGTACCCAGAGCTTGCTCAAACGTATCAGACGCCTCCGCCCGCGATCGAAGCTCGGCGCTAACTCTCCTGGCCTGGGCGCTGGCCCCTGTCGCCAGATTCAAGCGCCAGCACAGCGCCCTAGTGATCAAAGCACTCTGCAGAATGAAGCACAAGTAAGAAGAGAGCGACCAAGCTAACCAGAAAGCATTCACTACTCGGGAATAATGACTCACCCGGGAGATGTAGGACCTGGTTAGCCCCATGAGGGTAGAATTGTTGATCTCGGGGAGAAGATGGGCTTCCGTCGCCATGTCCCACTGGCCAAACGCGGCATCAACCAGATCTAGGTCTGCGAACTCATTTGCTGAGGGACCTGCGCCCGGGTATAGTGCTGACCTCATCAGGGCCGCAAATGCCGCCTCGACGGCTGATTCCGAGCCACCGGACTGACCGTCGCCTTCCAAAGGATTGGTCCGGACGACCTCTAACTGAGGAGCCTTTGCCCTCTCGGCCTCCCTCAGTAGAATACTAACTTGGGATGCCTCGGATAACTCGGCCAGCCCAGGCGCCAGTTTACCCGAAACTTTGGTGGAAGAAGCTTCGGCCGCAAGACCTTTACCTTGCTCTCTCCCCTTGTCCGAGCTCCTTCCCTCGATCATGGGTACCTGCTCCTCCCTCACAGGCTCCGCCAATGCTTTGGTCTGTTCACCAATCTCCCCAACCACTCCAGGAGGAAGTTCTCCAGCCGTAGGCTCCTTTTGAGCCTCCACTACAGTCGGCCCTATATCGCCGCCCTTAGATCCCTCCTGTCCTCCCGCTAAGGCCAGAGGCATTTCCTCGCTCGGGGAGGGCCCTCAGAGGCACCGACCTCTGCCGTGCCACCCATTGGCTCACCTTCAAAAGAAGAGGCTCTCAGACAAGCCGACGGAGTTTCATCCGGGCTATCTACTATTTCCGCCACTAGAGGACAGGGGACCTCAGCAGTCCTCTCCGTACCCTCCTCTGCTTTCAGCGCCTCCGCTGCGACTACTTCAACCTCTAGCGAGTGCTCTTCGGAAAAACGGGTTGACTTCTCTGGCTTACGTTTCTCCCCTCCGCTGCTCTCCCTCGGGCGCTTGCTAAACCCTTTCTTGACACGGCCCGATAGTTCAGACTTCTTGGTTGCGGGAACAGAAAGCAAGCGGTTAGACCGAGACATATTTGCTCGAGTGAAATCAATGGAAAAGGAAAAAACTTACTATGCGGGTCAAGGAGGCTAAGCCCGGCGGCGAAAAGAGCCTCCTCCGACAGTAAATCGTTGGCCGAAAACGTCCTACCATCGCGAAGGACCTCCAAGTCCACCTTCTCCTGCTCAGATAGAGTCGGATGTGCTTCCACATCTCGAACAAAGTTTCCCCATCCCTAGGGAAAATCGGAGCCGATGTTCCCCTCGGCAATGAAAAACCTGACCTTCCACTCCTTTATAGAAGATGGCTTATCTGTTATCGTCTTGAAAGACCTCCGGGGTCCAATGTAAGGCCACTCTGATTTCCTCCCAGGCATCAGATAATAACAGGCACAGAAGAGAGGAAGAGTCGCCGTTACCTGAATCCGACTGCACATTGAGATAAACCCGATGACGCTGCACCAACTGTTGGGAGCCACCATTGCCGGGCAAATATTGTAGAATCTCATGATTTCCTTCACCAAGGGGTGAAGGGGAAATCGAAGGCCCGCCTTCAGACTGTCTTCATAAAGAAAGACCCCGTGCTCCAGATCTTGCAAACCCTATGCTCAGGCTCCGGCAATGTTAGAATAATATCCGAGGGAATGCCATACTTTTGGCGTATTTTCTCCAAATCCTCGGAGGCAATCTCTGAAACCATATCATCGGGGCTCATCATCCTGCTGGCCGAGAGAAGCACCGAGCGAAACTACAGAGGAAGCAGAGAGCAAGGTTCTCCAAAGAAGAACAATAGAGCGCTGTGAACAGGGACGACACCGTTTTGACATTGCTTTCCTCAAAGAAACCGCCTTAAGAGAAAGATAGGGCGTCCCAACCGAGATGCCCGGAACCGCCATTGCGGACACCGTAAAAACCGGGATTTGCTACGTGGCAATTCCTCAACCGCTATTTCAAAGGAGCCTTATGTGACGTGCCCTGCAAAGGCACATCTCACAAAGGCACGGTGGCCACGCTGCATTAAATAGGGCATCATTATTTAGGCTATCAAATCCGGATCCCTCCGTTCAAGTCATGCCACCTGGAATTATACTCCCTACGCCCGAACTTACGTTTCGAACTAGGGAGTGGGGGGCATGTGTTGAGGGGTAAAATCGCTGTGTGTCAATAATCGTGTACATGGCTAGGGCTAGCCCTGATTCCTGTCCACTATGCGATGCTCACCCGAGATAAGTCAGCCTCGATAAGTTGAGGCGCCTTAGCCCCTCACCGAACCAAGGACTCCCAAGACGCGAACCACCTCTCTCGGCCCTAATCGAGCTATATTTTCTCTCGGCCCTAGCCGAGCTATATCTTCTCTCGGCCCTAACCGAGCTATATTTTCTTTCGGCCCTAGCCGAGCTATATCTTCTCTCAGCCCTAGCCAAGCTATATCACCTCTCTTGGCCCCAGCCGAGCTATATCACCTCTCTCGGCCCCAGCCGAGTTATATCATCTTTCGGCCCCAGCCGAGCTATATCATCTCTTAGCCCCAACCAAGCTATGTCATCTTTCGGCCCCTCTAGCCGATCTCTCCCATCGCTCGGCCTAGCCCGAGCGATATCTGCTCCTCTGCGGAATTCGACGCAGGAGAACCCGAATTCATGAGATTCCAAACAGAAATCATATCCGGGAGTGACCTAGGACCCGCAAGAGTGGCCTAGGGCTCTGAAGCCTATCTACTCACCACATCTCGAGACATCAACGAGCTCTCCTGGCCGTCGATCCTCTAACCAATAAGATACGAATCCTACCGGCCTCATAACAAACTGGATTCAGATCCTAACGACTTCCGGACCCACGACACCCCAGGGAATCAGGTGATCCTCTATAAATAGAGTCGTCTGCCGACTCCTCAGGGACGCGCACACTAGCTCACTGGAACCCTCTCTCTTCTGCCTTAGCTTCCGCCATTAGTGCTCTGCTCTGCTTAGAGCCCTGGAGGGACTCTTCAGCGAGAGCCTTCTCCCCATTTTGTTGATCGCTGATCTTCACTGACTTGAGCGTCGGAGGGTCTTCCGCAGAGGGCCACCCCAACGCCTCTCGTGTGAGGACTGTTTTGCAGGTCTACCCAGGAGGAGAGCCCGTGCTGCAGCCCGACCGCGCCCAAGTCGGAGGACAGATTTCGACAGCAACAATATATATATATATATATTTAAAAGATCTCACTCTATAAATAAATTTATAACTTTTAATATAAAATATTTCTTAATAAATTAGAAGTTAAGATTTTTTTTTTGCTGAAATCATGATTATAAGAAATATAATTAGTGAGACCTCGTAGACTCAAAAGTGAATTCAAAAAAACTTTCAGCAAAAGAGTTACAAATCTCAAGTGTAAATGCTGCAGGTATATATATAAATCCATGTTGCATCAAACGAGTTACAAATCTTTTAAATACGTGTCTCGATTGTAAAATGTAAAAATAAAAAAATAAGGGTAATATTGGGTTGCCCATTAAATGACTGTCTAATCTAAAAAAATTATTTTTTTGTCAGCTTAGAAAGAATTATCAGAATATAAAATTTGCTTGAGGGACAGAGGTCATCCTGATTTCAATATCAAAATTTTACATGAAGAGTCACAATATAAACTTTAGAAGAGTCATACAAGAATCGTACGAATATCATTGACGAGAAAATTGATCAAAGTATGATCATAATCATCCGAGTGAAGCCGAAAAGATTTTCTTTCAAACACATGTCCCGATTGCAATAAAGAAATAAAAAAATTGAGGGGGTGCTAAAATTGGCATGCCTTTCAGTGGCGTAAAGCTAGAGGATACGCGGGGCCCTTTTTCTCACCAGATGGCTTTTTAAAAGACTTATAACGAATTTATGAAAGGAAAAATAAAAAAATAAAAAAAACAAGATCATGACACTCAAACGTTCCTCTACGCTACAAGTGCCTTATTTTAGGAATGACATGTATTAAAACGGCAGCGGTGATATTTAACCACGTGGCAATATGGCATAAAGGATCACGTCCGCCGATCTTCTATAAAAATTGCCTCCTCTATCTAATCGTGACAAAATAACGTAGAAGAGATAAGGATGCCTACCCTCATGCCAGCTACATTCTCAAATTACATGTCACTATTAAACTCAAATTACACGCCATTATTAACTGTTGTTATTTATAAAAGATCAGCACATAAAAGTTGTTACAGTTTTCTAACCATGCATGATTAATGAGATACTAATTGTTCTAACCACTACCATTTTTTCCCTCAAAATATCGTCCAAAAAATTTAAATTATTTCTTAAAATATATTATATTTTTAATATTTATATAATATAAATTTTAAAAAAAATCTTATTTCTTGTTTTCTCTCTCAAACAAGTAATACAAATGATTGCTATTAGTTTTTTTATAAATCAAATATATTGCACATTGTTATTATAAATATATTTATAAAATCCTGAATAAGAACATGATGAAGCCAATGCAGTCGGGGAAAGAAAATCATCGCATTTCATAAAGATAGGATATTTTTATGTGTATATCACTTTATTTTAAGTAAAAAAAAGTAATAAAGTTGAAAGATAAATTAGTTAAAGCAAAATTATTGGGATGATTCTCTATCATATATGTATCCTAAATAAAATTTAATAAATTTAGTATTTTTAAAATTTAATTTGTTAAAATAAAATTATTTAAATTGCAATAAAATATTCACATATATATTTAAAATTAATTTTATTTTTTAAAATAATAATGTTTGAGATCTTTTATATTGTTAAAGAAAGAAATAATATTTAATTTATGTTTAAAAGATTTAAAAAATTTCTAAAATGTAATATTCGTATTTATATTACATTGTTTTAAAAGTGATTTTAAAGAATAAAAAGAAATAGGTTTAATCTATTAGTTGATATTAATTATCAAGCTCATTAAAAAGTTGGTGGAGAGAAATTAGGATTTAGATCTTAATTATTTCGAATTTATTTATTTATTTATATTTTTTTCCGCTGCGTGTCGCGGCTTCCCTTCTGGTAAAATCTAAGGTAGATCTTAGAAATCGAAGTCACACCTCAGCTGAGATCCTACCGTGGCCCGGACGGTCTTCCACTCGATGACTCTGTTTTTTGGGTTTGGATCATGCTGTCGTGACACGTGTGTTTGCGGTGGCCTTACAACCATTACACTTTTCAAAACGAAATCCATCGCCCCTGATCCTTCCCTCCCTCGCTTCCCACCTCTCCTCCAAGTTCTCACCTTTCACCTCATCTGCTCCTCATCTCCGCCCCCTCCATGGCCTTAGCCGAGATCTCTTCTTCCCATCCAAGAGCCCAAACCCTCCCCTCCAATCTCTCTTCCAAGTTCGCCAACCCTCTTCACGCTTACAAGAATCGGCGGTGCTCTGTTTTGACTCCACCTCGCTGGACGCCCAGAATCCTCTGCTCCGTAGCACCAAAGTGAACCCTTTTTTCTCTTTCCTTTCTCTCGAAATTTGTCGCTTTCTATGTTTATCTCGCATCTGGTTTAGAATTTTGGTCGTTGTTTGGCAGGCAAGTCCAGGCCCGGTCGCCCCCGCCGCCCCGGCTGACACTGGGATCAAGAAGGATTGCTTCGGTGTGTTCTGTACCACATACGACCTCAAAGAGGTAATTTTCTTTTTCTTTTTTGATCTGAGAGGTAATTTTCTTTTTCTTCCTGCTTATCTTGCCGTTTGGAGGGTCCAATCTTGCTGTTTGTCAATAAATGCCCAAATGAGAGGGATTTGGTGGTTTTTCTATCACTTAAATGAGTGAAGTTTGTACCTTTTAGTTTGTCTGAAAAGAATACGTGGGAAGGTTTATTACTTCTGAAGTACCAGTTATTAAATTATGGAAAATGTGCTGCTGAATTGATGTTGTACGTACCACTTGAGCATTCGTTTAGGCTTCTGATATAATACCGCTGCATCGTATAATAAGTTCAAATCAGTATAATCACGAAGAAGGTATAGTGCTTTTTATCAAGGGTCCGGGTTGGGCAGAAATCTTGTTTTATGAAATTACTGGACGAAGAGGTGTAAGGAAAAACGAGGAGAAAGAAAAAAGGGTTTAGCAATCAGCATGCCACTTTTAGGTATTATAGATATCCAGCCTATTCCTTGAGAGGAGAAAAACAAACGAACGGTGGGCAAAACCGTGTACATGACCCTAGGATTGGTTGCCCATGGGTTATCTGCTCATGAAGTGATGCAAGTTTTGGCTGTTTTAAAAACTCTTTACTTTGGATCGCACACTTTCGTCGCCTATGGACAGCAAACTTCAGCAAATACTTGTCTCTGCATGCAGCAAACATCAAAACTCTCTCAACTTTAGCCGTAAGTTCCAATTTCATCTTCCAATGCACTCTATTCTGTTGCTTGCGCCCTGCAGTCATAGTGCATTACAGCTATGCATGCGGCAGGCAATTGAGTTTTTCCGTTTGTGTTGAGAATTCCAAACCTTTGATGATCCAGCATTTCTTGGCAAAACTGAGACTTGTCTGATGTGCTTGTGCCTTAGCATGATTAGTGCACCTAAACTAGCATCTACTTATATTTAGCTTCTGCACACCCTCGACTTCCTTACCTTATGCATATTATATGTGCCTGTCAAATGCACTGATTGACCATCATACTATATGCCTGTCATAACTTGGCCAGAAGAGAAGCGACATGCTTAAAGGGTAGCTGAGAAAGCTATTTGATGAAGGCTGAATGCTGTAACTGCATTATTTTCTCCTCTTCCTCTTCCTCTTCCTTTTGTTCATTTTCTTTCCCTTCAGCATGTTCATTGCCAATGATGTTGAAGTGAAAGATGATTCAGTTTAAGAGAGCAAAGTCTCTCTTATTTTCATGTCAAAAGAGGTGCCGAGAAGAGTCCTTAATTACAGTTGGCTTGCCCTCCTATCTTGAAGCAAGAGTCTTATTGGATTCTTCTTTGCCCCATCAAATGGGGTAAAAGTGCTCCTCTTTCAATATAAAGTAGAACATCATCAAGAAGAAACCTTTGGATTCCGCCAAGAAAAATTGTCAGTTTGATTGATCCTTCTTTATTCCTGTGGTCGGTCTTATTCTTATAAATAGAGGTTGATTGTCAACTTTTATTATTTCCTCCTGCTTCTCAACTTGACCTTAATAGCTTGAGGGATAAATAAGCTATTTCAAACAAAACACACTATACCTTCACAAGATAAAGTAACCATTTTTATAAATATGATTGATCTTGATTTACATGTGGATCAGTGGATGACGGATACCCCACTCCCTAGGATCAAACTTTTTCGCAAGATTGACAGTGCATCTATGAGTTGCAACAGAACTTTTAAATCGTGTTTTTTTTTTTTTGATACTTATTTTCTGATGTTTTGTAGGATGAGAAGACAAAGTCATGGAAAAGTTTAGTTAATATTGCAGTTTCAGGTGCAGCTGGAATGATATCAAATCATCTACTTTTTAAAGTAAGGAGTTCCTACCCTTTCAAGTTATAATGCAATGCATGAGGTTTCCTATTTCTCATCGTATGGTATGAGCAAATCTTTTTTATTAAAAGGTCAGCTATATTATCATAATCTATCCTTCACTAGGGCCTCTGTTTTCATTGGTCTTTCTTCTTAAGTTAGAAACATTCTAGCTTATAATATACAAGGTCAATATGTTACTGTGTTCTTGGTTTCTTAAAACAGCCAAAGTGGATGCGGAGAAAAAGAATTTCTTGTTTCTATGATAATGTCATATTCAAACTGTTAATTATTTTTGAAACATGTACTATATGTACTCTGCATTTAAAGAGTTGGCTCTGTTTATGATAGTTCTATTAGTGTCACATGTAAAACTCTTGTGGGATTCTATAGTAATTCATGAAATTTATATGTTACCTAAATGACTCACATATATTATATACTCCATATTCTTATTTTAGCATAAAACTTACCTGGACTAAAAGATGAAGAACATACATCAATTCCTTATGCATCCGTAGATACAACTGTCTTAAGAACTAAAATCTTCCATGTAACTATATTTAATAGTTGGCATCCTCATTATTCCAACTACAAGATATATTTTATCAATACTATATCAATATTAGGTCTCATGTGCCAGGTCTTCATGCCCTAGGCCAAGCCATGCTTAATAGTTGCATCTAAGAGGGTTAAATGAAAGCAAACTAATATAATGGTGTTATCATGTGGATGAAATTCAGGGCTCATTGAGATAGGGACTTAGCTTTAAGTGTTTAACTGGAAAAGAGAAAAACATCATAAATTTGAGAAAGCAGGTTGGTTATGCTCATGGTCCAAATAATCTGAATATTACTGTTATGTACAAGTGTAATATCAACATATCAACTTAGCCTTCTAGCATAGTCACACTATAGCTAATAAATTTAGAATCAATGAAAAAACACTTAGTACCATGCAATGAAGTTTCGTTTGATTGTCCTCTGTAATTGTATTTATGTTATGCATAGCTCATGCAAAAATTGAAGTGTGTGCTAACGAATTTTTTATTTGAGATTTCAGCTTGCGTCTGGTGAAGTTTTTGGGCCGGATCAACCCATTACTCTGAAATTGTTGGGATCTGAAAGATCATTTCAAGCTCTTGAAGGTAAGATTTATTTGATTGCAGTATTTTGTCTAACAGATAACTCAGTTTTCATGTAGAATTTCTGTTAAGAACCCACTAATTATCCTCTGACAATTCTTCTCTTATTCGTTCTTTTCCTCCTTTAACTTTGCCTTAAAAAATGTAGGAGTGGCCATGGAGTTGGAGGACTCTCTATATCCTCTATTGAGGGAGGTAAGCATAGGCAAAGATCCTTATGATGTGTTTCAAGATGCAGAATGGGCGCTTCTAATTGGTGCAAAGCCCCGTGGTCCTGGAATGGAACGAGCTGGCTTACTGGATATTAATGGGCAGATTTTTGCTGAACAGGTGCTGCTTCTGATAAGTATTCTACCTATGCAAAAATCATATGAAGAAAGGCTGATGACTGATATATTTTTCTTGCATATTTTAATTCGTGGAATCAATGAATTTCAGGGAAAAGCACTCAATGCAGTGGCATCCCCCAATGTCAAAGTGATAGTAGTCGGAAACCCATGCAATACAAAGTACAATGCATTATTTATTAACTATAAATTCTATCTCCACAGATAAGTGCCTTATCAAGTGCAACACTCATTGTTACTGCTGATCTAATAAATATCTTCTCTGCAGTGCACTTATTTGCTTAAAGAATGCACCAAACATACCTCCAAAAAATTTCCATGCCTTGACAAGATTGGATGAAAATAGAGCCAAATGCCAGGTTAACAGTCGTGCACATTTTCTATTGGGTTTTTTTAGCTATAAGCTGTAACTTCCTACATTCTTCTGCACATTCATCAGACGATGATATGAAAAATTTACCTCAATTTCTGCAGCTAGCTCTCAAGGCAGGAGTATTTTATGATAAAGTGTCAAACATGACCATATGGGGAAATCACTCAACCACTCAGGTCAACGAATAATGTTAATTCATTATTAGGATGAATATAAAAGGTTATTACAGGAAAAAAGAACAGCTTTATGAAATTAACAGATGCATATTTTTATTCTAGCAGGTTCCTGATTTTTTAAATGCTAAAATTAATGGCATTCCTGTAAAGGAAGTTATCACTGATACCAAATGGTTAGAAGAAGAGTTCACCGAAAGAATTCAGAAGGTACACACTGCCTGCAAAATCATAGCATGGCATACTATCATTATTTCAATATTTACTGACATGTAATGATGAATATAATACTTTTTGAGTTATTTGCTTAGTTTACTTCTAGAGTTGTTTAGTTGACTAGTCACGGCATGTTGCTTAATTTGCAGCGTGGAGGTGTGCTTATCCAAAAATGGGGAAGATCTTCTGCTGCATCAACTGCTGTTTCAATTGTAGATGCCATAAGGTCTCTTATCACACCCACTCCCCCAGGGGATTGGTTCTCTTCAGGGGTAATATTGCAACCTAGTTATCTCCATTGAAATTAATATCTACTACAGTTTGCATTAAGGAAAGCAGATTTTACGCTTGCCATCTGTTCTGTTTTCACTCTAGTCAACTTTTAGCACTCTTGGAATTGTCAAGATGCTCTTGTTGTCCCCAACTTCACCTTTTTAAAGAAATACATCTTAAAGTTTGTTTCGCATATTACTGTTTGGATGTAAAGTATGAGATCACAGCAGTGATGTCTAAATGTTTGATGATTAATCTGGCAGTCTTGGCTATGTACATTTCTCAAAGCCCGGAATAATTATGAAACCCTGAACGACCTTTACTCTTGGTTTTTCTATTATGCAAAAGTGACAGTCCTGATATATACCAGGATGTCCAGATTCAAATTTCACTAGATCATCACTGTATCATGGGTTGGCTTAGTGCTTTTTCCCCCCCCCCTTTTTCACTGAAAATGTTTTTGTCTCACATTTTACATGGCATTCATAGGTTTATACCAATGGCAATCCTTACGGCATCGCAGAGGACATCGTATTCAGCATGCCGTGTAGATCAGAGGTTAATGGTTTCCAAAATTTAGTTCTTATACTGCTTGAATTTTCACTGCGACTTAGTCTCTGACAAGCCTGCCATTATTTATCAGGGAAATGGTGATTATGAACTAGTCAAGGATGTAATTATTGATGATTTCCTTTGGGAACGTATAAAAAAGGTATAGTTTAAACACCTGCCAGACGATTAATCTATTGGAGTTATATAACTCGTGTATCATCTAATCTTTCAATTTTAACAGACTGAAGCTGAGTTGCTTGCCGAGAAAAGATGTGTTGCCCATCTTACCGGAGAGGTAATGCAATATTATTCGTGCTGCATCTCTGATGATAATGATCGCAGTAGGCATCTAACAGAGTTACCGTTGTGTGCTGTTTCTCAGGGTATTGCATTTTGTGATCTTCCAGAGGACACTATGCTCCCAGGAGAGCAGTAAGATTAACGAGAAACAGCATTTAATAATCTGATGGATAAAGCTATAGGCTGGAGTAAAAGCCCCTGCAAAGCTCATTGTTGCTACAATCTATTTATATATGCACTAAGCGGCCATGTGGCTTCATTTTAAATTGCAGATTTTGTACCATAAAATTATGGGCGTTCTACTATTATTTATCTCTTGGGATGTAGATGAGAGGAAAAAAAAAAAAAGAAAAAAGATGACTGCGATTTCCCTGATGTTTTATTTATGTAATTTATATGAATACAGTGCAGCTTTTGGGAGGGAAGCTTTTTTTGTTTGTCTCAACTCAAAATATAAATTAATAAATGATATATATTTATTAAAAATGGGAGTAGCTATGGAGGTGGAAGGAGCGGTGGCTGTCGGAGGATCGGGTACCCTTCTTCCGGCAGACCTGCGGGGACCGCTGGTCCCAGCGATGCAGCTGGCGGATCGACTTCTCCACTAGAATCTACAGGCCCTCGGCATCTATGTCGCTCTACACGAGCCCATGCAAGTTGACTGGGATCACATGCAAGCCTTTGGCTGCCAGAATAGCAGCCAGCCCTTACCATCGTAAAACATGAGATTCGTCTGCCTTCTTGATGCCCTCTTCTTCTCATCCCTCCCATGGCTCGCCATTCCAGCAGTCAACCATCTTCATGGACCTATATTGCCTCCAAGTGGCACACTATTAGAACTCCTTATTCGATCACTCCAGCAAACAAGCCAAAGTGCCAAACCACCATGATTGAATGGTCTCTCTCTCTCTCTCTCTCTTTGCAGCATGCCTTCGGTTTCACGACCCATTTTTAAGGAACCGAATGCTTGGAAATCTCATTGATCTTATAATCAGGTCTCATCCTCAGCCCGTAGGGAGGTCTTGCCATGTCTTTATTTCATGGATCGTATATCTAGTCGTTTGTAGGGATCTCTACCTAATCCAGGCAAGATGCCCCAATGTAGCTAGTTTATGGGTTATGATCTCCGGAAGGATAGCTCCCACCGTGTTCAAATGTTCAGTCTGAGAGGAGTTGGTGATAGAAAATTAAGATTTCATAAATCCAAAATATCATTAATTAATGATCTCTATTTCATCTCTATATCATCAGTACACAGATAACAAAAGATAAATCATATCGTAGGACCTACATTTTTCTACAGAATTTGGTTAGGATGATTTTATATGTGCATGATAGCAGAAAGGCTTCTCCCTTCCTCTTATCCTTCTCTTCCTTCTATGGTGGTATTATGAGAATAGAAACCTCTCCATATGGTACATACCTCATTATGAACCATATATTCAAAAAATTCCTACTCAAGGCCACACTGCTCTAAAGTTCATCAGATAGCCTAAATAGCTTACACAAAACATTCTGTCAATCAATTTGGCTTACAAAATGACTTTGCTGATCTACACGATGTAAAATTCTAACACCTGGGCCTCTCTTCTAATCAATCAAATAACCAAGAAAAATACTTTGTACACCGGCCCCGGTGCAGCAACGCTGACGTGGACTGCACCGCGTCTTCCGATTGGTCCACGTGGATCCAACGTGGATGACCTGACAGGCGGTATGGCTGGGCTTTGACGTAACGTTCTGAACGTGACGGACATTTAATGCTGTTCGCTTTTTTTTAAAATTTTCGTGTGGACAAAAATGCCCTTTCGCTCCTTCATGGCACCATTTTACGTTTTCTGTCATCTGTGCAAGAAGAACTCTGTTTCTTCTCCGGTAGAAAGAAAATACTTCAGCTTCGAGGCTAGCCGATACCTGGATACAGGAGT
Organism: Calamus simplicifolius; assembly: GCA_900491605.1. Taxonomy (NCBI): domain Eukaryota; kingdom Viridiplantae; phylum Streptophyta; class Magnoliopsida; order Arecales; family Arecaceae; genus Calamus; species Calamus simplicifolius. The sequence goes on from UESW01002244.1 coordinate 99,556, forward strand.
CAGTAGTCTGTGTAAAAAACTTCTGGAGGAAATGTCAGCCGCAGCACAAAGTAAAAACTCTTTCTTCCCACTTCTTTATTACATCAACAGTTTTTTTCTGGTTAGAGTTAGTTAATGCGTTTAATGCGCGGGTAACTACCTTAGAACGAAATAGTTATGACACTCTGAGAGTCATAACTGTTTTGTAAGCAACTCTTATAATGCGGCCCTTTCGCTCCATCCTAGCGCCAATTTATGTTGGATTTCATCTCTGCAAGATGAACTCTTTCTTCCCCTCCCTCGCTCTGAGAGTCCGGATGCTAAGGAATCAGTTGAGAAGGAACCTACGCCCTCGCTTTGAAAAACCTGGCTACTGGAGTGTACTGGAGGCTTCAAATATAAATGTTTATCCAATGAGATTTTCCTTGCCAAAACCTCACGTAGACGTTCGCTTCTCTCTCTGAATTCGGCCAGGTCTGTAAGATTTTGCTTGCCAAAACCTCAGCTTAGGCCCATCTTACAGACCTGGCCGAATTCAGAGAGAGAAGCGAACGTCGACGTGAGGTGTTGGCAGGGAAAAACTCATTGGATAAACTTTTATATTGAAGACTCCAGTAGACTCCCATTGACCGGACTTTCAGACGAGGGCGTAGGTTCGTGCTCAACTGAATTTCATCTGTGCAAGAATAACTCTCTTTCTTCCCCCCCCCCTCGCTCTGAGAGTCCGGATGGTAAGGAATCCCCGCGACACCCTAGTTCGAAGTCGGCCGTAAGTCCTTCGCGACACCCCCAGATGAAATCCCACGACACCCTAGCTTTAGGGAGACGACACCCGTCTTATAAATGTGCACATAGAGAGAACCGGCGACACCCTAATTAAATTTGGAAGAAAATCAATCGCGACACCCCTGTTGAAATCTCACGACACCCTAGCTCTAACGAGATGACACCCGTGCTTGAACAAGAGACCACGGAGATAATCCCCGCGACACCCTAATTCGAATTCAGCCGTAAATCCTTCGCGAAACATAAGAGACATCCCAGAGCTTGCGAAACAACTTCGAAGATTTTAGCTCGACGACACCCTAGCTCAAGGCAAACGACACCCTAGTCTTGCGCGGCGACACCCGAAAGACGGAAACCTATGTATGTTTCCGCCTTTCGGGTGTCGCCGCGCAAGACAAGGGTGTCGTTTTCCATGAGCTAGGGTGTCGTCGAGCTAAAATCTTCGGAGTCGTTTCGCAAGCTCTGGGATGTCTCTTATGTTTCCGCCTTTCGGGTGTCGCCGCTCATGACTAGGTGTCGTTTTCCATGAGCTAGGGTGTCGTCGAGCTAAAATCTTCGGAGTCGTTTCGCAAGCTCTGGGATGTCTCTTATGTTTCCGCCTTTCGGGTGTCGCCGCGCAAGACAAGGGTGTCATTTTCCATGAGCTTGGGTGTCGTCGAGCTAAAATCTTCGGAGTCGTTTCGCAAGCTCTGGGATGTCTCTTATGTTTCCGCCTTTCGGGTGTCGCCGCGCAAGACAAGGGTGTCGTTTTCCATGAGCTAGGGTGTCGTCGAGCTAAAATCTTCGGAGTCGTTTCGCAAGCTCTGGGATGTCTCTTATGTTTCCGCCTTTCGGGTGTCGCCGCGCAAGACAAGGGTGTCGTTTTCCATGAGCTAGGCTGTCGTCGAGCTACTATCTTCGGAGTCGTTTCGCAAGCTCTGGGATGTCTCTTATGTTTCCGCCTTTCGGGTGTCGCCGCGCAAGACAAGGGTGTCGTTTTCCATGAGCTAGGGTATCGTCGAGCTAAAATATTCGGAGTCGTTTCGCAAGCTCTGGTCTGGGATGTCTCTTATGTTTCCGCCTTTTGGGTGTCGCCGCGCATGACTAGGGTGTCGTTTTCCATGAGCTAGGGTGTCGTCGAGCTAAAATCTTCGGAGTCGTTTCGCAAGCTCTGGGATGTCTCTTATGTTTCAACCGTTCGGGTGTCGCCGCGCAAGACAAGGGTGTCATTTTCCATGAGCTAGGGTGTCGTCGAGCTAAAATCTTCGGAGTCGTTTTGCAAGCTCTGCTCTGGGATGTCTCGTAGACATCGAGGACACTCCTGCTCGCAGTGATAAAATTTTTAATATTTGCATTAAATATTAATCAGTGTTAATATGAATAATTTACATTCAATGTTCATTCAAAGACGAATACAAAAATTAAGAACATTTTTCGACAATGTCGCTAATCTTTTTGTTCAGGCCCTCTCTCAATATCGTCGCAGCTAAGTGTCGCCGATAATCTCTGACTTCCTCATCACTGAAATCCAGCTTCATATCAGGATTGTCCCGTCGAGCAAGACATTCCATGTATCTCAGACAGTACAGGCCGCAATCCAGCGATCCGCTCGGTTGGCTTGGGCAATCCGAAATATCTTCTATCGGCCACTCCATTGCTTCCTTCTTATCGCAGTAGATATGGAATATGTGGCCTAGAATTGTATGCCATTTCCTTGCATTGGCCTTGTACCTCGGGTTGCGTTTCATTGAATTCAAGTGCATGAACACCTTCCTTTCCATGTCGACAGCAACCAAATGCCAGTGCGAGTTATCAGAGTTTACAATGGTAAAAAGAAACCGGAATTGGGACTTATCTTCGTCCGATACATTGTCAAATATCGCAGCCCCAGATGATCCAGCAAGTTCATGCGCAGGTGATGAGGAAGTCAGACATAGAGCAGATACGAAAACTGATGCAATTATGCACTTATGATATCGATCAGGATGCTCTGCCCAGTTTCGCATCAGAAACTCCTGGCCGCAATCAATTATCTGCCAATGGAATGTTAAACGATTAATATAATTCTAAAATCAACAACTATAACATGTTTCTTTATATACTTACATCATCTATTATCATCTCATTGTTAATGAGATCTTGAAGATTTTTTCTTGTTGCAACGCCATTAAACATATTTGTGTAGACGATCTCGTCGGTTTGTTGTCGCTCGCTCAAAAAATTTTGAATAATTATTTGGTCTTCTTCGACCGTTGTGTTGGGGTTTGAAATGCCCACTGTCTTCGCCGACTTTTAGGTCGGGTTGTCTCATAACTTTTGCCGAGGACCGTGGATGCCTTACGCTTCCTCGGCTCTTTTTTAATCCTCCTAACAAGCGACGGCACTCCAATTATTTCTAAGTCCATTTTGTCATCCTTTGGCGCAGGGGTGCCAAGTTTATTATCGGATATGGACTCTTCTTTATTTTCATTCCCTTGCTCTGTTTTATCAGCCAATGAATCCCCCTCCAATATGTCTGATTTTGCATTCCCTGTCTCAATTGGAAACTCGGATGAATGGTCCTCCTCCATCTTCTTCTCCTCACTATTTACGTTACCAGGCTCACAGAGGACCAACTCCAACGAATGCACCTTCTTTGTTTTCTCGTCCCCTTGTCCTCCTCCTTTATTGCATAACTTTCCTTTCTGACCAGTGAATTGAGGAGGCTCTCAGCAATGGACAGCCTGCGCCTGACATCTTCGAGTTGATCCTTAACACACTCCAATTCATTCGTCAACTCGGCGCATCTTGCGCAGCTATCCATTGGTTGAGGGGCACAGGTATCTGTTTGTTAAGGGGGGGACGGTTTTATCTGCTGAGGGAGAAGCCATAGCTCTTCTGGCAATGGTTCAGTAGCTCCCTCTATCTGCAACACAAGATGATAACAAATTAATATTAACTGAACATATTGACGCATTAAGTTGATAAATGGTCAGAGCAATGGAGCTATGAAATAGATTACCAAGTCCTGAGGTTGCAAGTCGGCAACCCGAACCGATTGGATCTTAATTTGGTGGTCATACCACTTCAACAGCCGGGGCCGTTTATCAGGGTATGCCGGCTCTCGCATTGATGTATGCTCGAGGAACCACGCCTGAACATGAATTTTTTTTTCGATATTAAATAAAGTAATATTACAAATAAATTTTGTCTCAACACTAATAATGTGTCTCAATAATCCATACCACCAGTGCTGCCGAGCATCCGAACAAGGTAGGCTGCCTCCTAACTTTTTTTGCATTCTTTGAGTGCACCGGCTCCTCGGAACGCAAGCAAGCAGCTATTTCTGGGAGAGCCAGAACAATCAATTCCTTCAGTGCCAATGCCCAGTCGATGCTACCCAGTTGACTTAAATCATCCAAGTGCTGGATGAGATACCGTGGACATCTCTGGTTAGACTTTGGAGCCAAAAACATGGCCAACATGTATGCGATCCAAAGTCGGACGGTGTCCTTGACATCCTCCTGTACTTTAGATGGTCAGAGTTGAAATATCAACTTTTCCAAACCTTCTTGGCGAAGATCTAAACCCTGGCCAAACCGTCTGAACAAACTTCCGTTGAACATTTGGCTGGAGGTGTCGATCTTCTTCCCATGAGCTGGAAGTCCAAGAATGAATGCGACTTCGTCGGCACTGAATAGAACTCGTTTTCCACAAAACATGAACTCGTCGCCTCCATTGTGACATCTTATGATGTCTGCTAGCAGTCGCCCGTCGACTGTGAACGTCTACATGTCGACGAAGGCACCAAATGGTGTTCTTCGAATCAGTTTTGTATGACGTCTAGAGAACCCCATCCTCCAAACCTTCTGAACGTATACTGCCGGCCTGCAGCTATTCTTGAACAGCTGGGAAGCCTTCACTGGGGGGACTGGAACAATTTTATTGTCAACGGAAACAGGGGTAAGACAGAATACATACATGTCATGAAATTTTAATATAGAATGTCGTAATATTTCATATAGTGCTAAACATACCCGAAGGAGCCGCATCCTCAGTCGAACGAAGTACCAGGTCCTTGCATTTTTCCGTCATTTTCTCTGTCTGCTTCTTCTTTGTTCGCGGTCTTCGTGCACAAACGAAAGCACTCATCTCCATGAATGACGTATTCGGAAGAATGAACTATGGAACAAGTTCAGGAGGGAAAAGGAGACCAGTGCCTTCTCGAGCAAGAGACGAAGGATGGCTTCTTGAGCAAAAAGATGGCTTCTCGGGCAACAGACGATTGATTCTAGGGTTTATGCCGACCTAAGAGAAATACGAAAGGACACCTGGATCGCCAAGATCACATCAATGAGACACGCGAACCCATAGGAACTACCCACGTTTACAAACTTTTCTCAGAAAATGGCATGGCTCAGTGACTAGGGTGTCGTCGAATTAGTACTACGGTGACGTCAAATTCCCGCCTTGTTAAAGCACGGGTGTCGTCTCGTTAGAGCTAGGGTGTCGTGAGATTTCAACAGGGTGTCGCGATTGATTTTCTGCCGAATTCAATTAGGGTGTCGCCGTGTTCTCTCTATGTGCACATTTATGAGACGGGTGTCGTCGCCCTAAAGCTAGGGTGTCGTGGGATTTCAACAGGGGTGTCGCGAAGGATTAACGGCCGAATTCGAACTAGGGTGTCTCTGGGATTATCTCCGTGGTCTGTTTAAAGAACGGGTATCGTCTCCCTAGAGCTAGGGTGTCGTGGGATTTCAACTAGGGTGTCGCGACGGATTAACGGCAGAATTTGAAGTAGGGTGTCGCTGGGTTCTCTCTATGTGGTCATTTATAAGATGGGTGTCGTCGCCCCAGAGCTAGGGTGTCGTGAGATTTCAACAGGGGTATCGCGATTGATTTTCTGCCGAATTCAATTAGGGTGTCGCCGGGTTCTCTCTATGTGCACATTTATGAGACGGGTGTCATCGCCCTAAAGCTGGGGTATCGTGGGATTTCATCTGGGGTGTCGTGAAGGATTTACGGCCGAATTCGAACTAGGGTGTCGCGGGGATTATCTCCATGGTCTCTTGTTCAATCACGGGTGTCGTCTCGTTAGAGCTAGGGTGTCGTGAGATTTCAACAGGGTGTCGCGATTGATTTTCTGCCGAATTCAATTAGGGTGTCGCCGGGTTCTCTCTTTGTGCACATTTATGAGACGGGTGTCGTCGCCCTAAAGCTGGGGTGTCGTGGGATTTCATCTGGGGTGTCGCGAAGGATTTACGGCCGAATTTGAACTAGGGTGTCGCGGGGATTATCTCCGTGGTCTCTTGTTCAATCACGGGTGTCGTCTCGTTAGAGCTAGGGTGTCGTGAGATTTCAACAGGGGTGTCGCGATTGATTTTCTGCCGAATTCAATTAGGGTGTCGCCGGGTTCTCTCTATGTGCACATTTATGAGACGGGTGTCGTCGCCCTAAAGCTGGGATGTCGTGGGATTTCATCTGGGGTGTCACGAAGGATTTATGGCCGAATTCAAACTAGGGTGTCGCGGGGATTATCTCCGTGGTCTCTTGTTCAATCACGGGTGTCATCTCGTTAGAGTTAGGGTGTCGTGAGATTTCAATAGGGGTGTCGCGATTGATTTTCTGCCGAATTCAATTAGGGTGTCGCCGGGTTCTCTCTATGTGCACATTTATGAGACGGGTGTCGTCGCCCTAAAGCTGGGGTGTCGTGGGATTTCATCTGGGGTGTCACGAAGGATTTACGGCCGAATTCGAACTAGGGTGTCGCGGGGATTATCTCCGTGGTCTCTTGTTCAAGCACGGGTGTCGTCTCGTTAGAGCTAGGGTGTCGTGAGATTTCAACAGGGGTGTCGCGATTGATTTTCTGCCGAATTCAACTAGGGTGTTGCCGGTTCTCTCTATGTGCACATTATGAGACGGGTGTCGTCGCCCTAAAGCTGGGGTGTCGTGGGATTTCATCTGGGGTGTCGCGAAGGATTTATGGCCGAATTCGAACTAGGGTGTCGCGGGGATTATCTCCGTGGTCTCTTGTTCAAGCACGGGTGTCGTCTCGTTAGAGCTAGGGTGTCGTGAGATTTCAACAGGGGTGTCGCGATTGATTTTCTACCGAATTCAATTAGGGTGTCGCCGGGTTCTCTCTATGTGCACATTTATAAGACGGGTGTCGTCTCCCTAAAGCTAGGGTGTCGTGGGATTTCATCTGGGGTGTCGCGAAGGACTTACGGCCGACTTCGAACTAGGGTGTCGCGGGGATTCCTTACCATCCGGACTCTCAGAGCGAGGGGGGGGGGAAGAAAGAGAGTTATTCTTGCACAGATGAATTCAGTTGAGCACGAACCTACGCCCTCGTCTGAAAGTCCGGTCGACGGGAGTCTACTGGAGTCTTCAAATATAAAAGTTTATCCAATGAGTTTTTCCCTGCCAACACCTCACGTCGACGTTCGCTTCTCTCTCTGAATTCGGCCAGGTCTGTAAGATGGGCCTAAGCTGAGGTTTTGGCAAGCAAAATCTTACAGACCTGGCCGAATTCAGAGAGAGAAGCGAACGTCTACGTGAGGTTTTGGTAAGGAAAATCTTATTGGATAAACATTTATATTTGAAGCCTCCAGTACACTCCAGTAGCCAGGTTTTTCAAAGCGAGGGCGTAGGTTCCTTCTCAACTGATTCCTTAGCATCCGGACTCTCAGAGCGAGGGAGGGGAAGAAAGAGTTCATCTTGCAGAGATGAAATCCAACATAAATTGGCGCTAGGATGGAGCGAAAGGGCCGCATTATAAGAGTTGCTTACAAACAGTTATGACTCTCAGAGTGTCATAACTATTTCGTTCTAAGGTAGTTACCCGCGCATTAAACACATTAACTAACTCTAACCAGAAAAAAACTGTTGATGTAATAAAGAAGTGGGAAGAAAGAGTTTTTACTTTGTGCTGCGGCTGACATTTCCTCCAGAAGTTTTTTTACACAGACTACTGACTCCTGTATCCAGGTATCGGCTAGCCTCGAAGCTGAAGTATTTTCTTTCTACCGGGGAAGAAACAGAGTTCTTCTTGCACAGATGACAGAAAACGTAAAATGGCGCCATGAAGGAGCGAAAGGGCATTTTCGTCCGCACGAAAATTTTAAAAAAAGCGAACATCATTAAATGTCCATCACGTTCAGAACGTTACGTCAAAGCCCAGCCATACCGCCTGTCAGGTCATCCACGTCGGATCCACGTGGACCAATCGGAAGATGCGGTGCAGTCCACGTCAGCGTTGCTGCACCGGGGCCGGTGTACAAAGTGTTTTCGAATAACCAAATATCAGCTTTATTGAAGCGTTAGCCTATGTAAATTGAACAGCTCCAAATCTTTTTCCCCTTATCCTTTTTTTCCCCCTCAAATTCCACCCACAGATTCTTCAAGTATCCGGAAACCACTTGGATGGGTAAATAATACCTGACAGGCTATGCATTTTCTCATTTTCTCATCATGCTTTTACGAAACATTAGGGCAGGACTTTCTTATCTGCCATTAAATTGTCCATCCTATCAGGTTTTCCCCTTTACAATTAGCAATAATACATTCCAATCGACATTATGAAGTCATTGCGTCCACTTATCATCATCTAAATTAGATCCAAAGCTTGGGGTATGGCATATATAACGGTGCACATAGAGGAAAAGCAAAGGACTAAACATGCAAGTACATCCGTCAAGGAAAAGCACTCTATGCTACATATCCAGTTGCTTTTTCTTGTCCTCAGCTTCAGCTGTTGATTCCACCAGCATCTTAGCTGCCTGCAGGTCTGCTTCACTCGCTTCCTTCTCGTTTTTGGCCGTCACCTTCTTCGCCTATATTCAACGATAAACCTTGCTGGTGATCAGGGAAAATTAGTTCAATGAGAAAGAAATAGAGTATGAAAAATACCTGGCCTATGAGCGTAGCTTTTATATATCACCAACCTTCCTGAAGAGAGATCACGAATGAAATCCCCCCCTTCTTTATCTTGGAGATCCATGAAGGTTCTGAAGAGTGGTTCGTCCTCTTTCTACCCTTGGAGCATAGCACGCATTCGACGAGCCCCAAGTCGTATGGAGATGCGGAAGCGAGATGATATTCCTGCTGAAATTCTGCAGCAGAATTTTGGATCTTGATCTTGGTAATCTTTCCGGATTGATTAGCAACTAGAATTTTCTTTGGTTTCTTATGCCCCAAGATTGTAAGAAAGGGTCATGGCCTCTCTTCTTTCTTACGTGAACCTTCGGATCTGATCCAGAAAATCAAGAGATGCTACATAAGGAGAATGTGCTGCTAGGGTTTCTTCCTTCTCCTTCCTTGAGAGAGGCGGTTCCAAGAAGATGGCTAGGGCAGAGATGGCAGCAATAAAACCCTAGAAATCTAGGGCATCTATATGTGAGAAAGAGAGAAAGACGTGGATAAGAGAGAAAAGGGGAGGGATAGCTTATTCTTGGAAGAAAAGAGTTTCTTTCATTCATCTATAATCATCATCGTTACATGATTATATCAACCCCGTCCCATGACGGCCACCAAAATAAAACCAGCACCACATATGAACCGGTGCCTTATTATATGGATAATAAATCCTAAAAAACTTCCTTGGACCAGCCCACACCTTGGGCCGAAACCTAGCCCAATGATAGACTAGCCCACTCAAGACCCAACAACCTGAGCCTATAAACCTCCATCCTAAGATTTAAGCTTTGGAGTACCACACCAGGCTATACAATCTCCACCTTGGTGCTTCAAAGCTGCTGAAAAATCTGCACATTCCTTCAGACCCATCAGTGTCACACATGAGAGAAAGCTATCCCATGGAAGAGTCTTCGTAAGTGCATCTTCCTGGTTCTTCTTTGTATGAACTTTTATCAGCTCCACTTCACCTTCTTCCACCAATTCTCTGATTCTGTGATACCTCACATCTATATGCTTTGTACGTGCATGATAGATTGGGTTCTGAGCCAACTGCAGGGCACTCTAACTATTACTGTATAGCAATACTGTACCCTGCTTCACCATCATTTCCATGATGAGTCTCTTCAACCAAAGAGCCTCCTTGGTAGCTTCTGTAATCCCTATATACTCAGCTTCTGTTGTAGACAAAACTGTAATAGGTTGAAGGATTGATCTCCAAGAAATTAATCCATCATACATACTGAACACATACCCTATGGTAGATCTTCTTGTATCCAGATCACCTGCAAAATTTGAATCCACAAACCCTTCCAATGAACCTAATGATTTATTTGGGATATTAGATTTCTCCTTAAGTCTTTCTTGCTGCCCAAAAATTAGACCAAGTCCACGAGTTCCCTGAAGGTACCTCAAAATCCACTTGAGTGCCTTCCAGTGCTCCTTCCCTGGGTTCGCCATGAATCTGCTCACCTAGCTCACTGCATATGCTATGTTAGGTCTGCAACACACCATAGCATACATAATGCAGCCCACGGTACTGGCATATGGAATTCTCTCCATGTACTCTTTCTTCTCATCTGTCTGGGGGTTTTGTAACTTAGAAAGAGACATGTGACTAGCCAAAGGTGTTCCAACTAGTTTGGCCTTATCCATCCCAAACCTCTCCAACACATTCTGAATATATCCACCCAATGACAAGTGTAGAATTCTCTTGGTCCTATCTCTATAAATTTTCATCCCAAGTATCTTCCTAGCTGACCCCAAATCCTTCATTTCAAATTCTGTTGATAATGCATATATTAGTCCATTCACTGTTTCAACACTCCTGCTAGCAATGAGCATATCATCCACATACAGAAGGAGATACAGTGCATCATCCTCATCCAAATTTTTTACATAAACACAAGTATCATGTTCACATCTAGAAAATTCAAGGTCCAAAATAAAAGTGTCAAACCTTTTATACCACTGACGGGGTGACTGCTTCAAACCATAGAGCGATTTCTTTAGTAGACATACTTTTTCTTCCAATCTAGATTCCTTGAAACCCTCTGGTTGCTTCATGTATATCCTCTCCTCTAGACTCCCATGTAAGAAAGCCGTCTTCACGTCCATCTGCTACAACTCCATACCATGTCGTGCTACAAGTGATAACAACACATGAATTGAAGCATGACGTACCACTGGAGAGAATACCTCTATGTAGTCCACTCCCTCTCTCTGTGAGAACCCCTAAGCAAGAAGCCTTGCTTTGTATCTGACTCCACCTTGCTCTGAAGGTGCCTCCTTCTTTGTGAACACCCATTTTGAACCAATGGCCCGAGCATCTCTAGGCAGATCTACTAGCTGCCATGTCTTGTTCTTTTCTAGGGACTCCATCTCCTCCATCATGGCCTGCATCCATGAGTCTCTTTCTGAACTTTCCATGGCTTCTTGGAAGGTCTCTGGATCTTCATTTGCAGTAATTAGAGCATTAAAAATCATGTCATCAATGCGATGCCGAGCAGGTTTGATGATGGTATGCTTTGCCTTGTGTAGTGCCACACCTCTTTGATCATCTCTCAAAGATAAAGTGTGTGACTCCACCTGCACCTCCTTCTGGATTGATGGCTCTCATGACTGATCTTTTACATGTATTAGAATGTTCATACCAAACTCCACCTCAAAAGAAGCACGTTTTGAAGTAGAAGTAGAAGGTACATCACCTGTCAGCCAATGCTGTCCACTGCTGTCCTGTTCAACCTTTTCAGTTTCATCTGCAATCTCTGACCTCTTCAAGATGCTCTTCTCATCAAAAATAATGTCTCTACTAATGATACACTTATGTGAATCTGAACTCCATAGCAAATAGCCTTTAACTCCCTGTGGATACCCGATGAAGATCAGCCTTTGTGATTTTGGGTCCAGCTTGCTCCTTTAAGTTGCCTCCACATGTGCATAGGCTAGGCAACCAAAAATCCTCAGGTGTCCAAGCTCCACTTTCTTCCCACTCCAGATCTCCTCTGGAATTCCTCCATCAAGTTTTCTATTAGGGGACCTGTTAATAAGAAAACCAGAGAACATAATTGCATCACCCCAAAAGACCTTGGGCAGTGATGCTTGCAGCCTCAAACTCCTAACCTTCTCTGTCAATATACGATTCATCCTCTCTGCCACATCATTCTGCTAGGGAGTCATCCTCACTGTGTAATGGCGTTGGATCCCATTTTCCTCACAGTAGCTTCTGAATTCATTGCTTGTATACTCCCCTCCATTGTCAGATCTCAATCACTTCACTGGTTTTCCTGTCTCCTTTTCAACACCAACTCTCCAAGCTTTAAATCGGGCAAATACCTCTGATTTTTTTCTTATCAGATATACCCATACCTTCCTGGAGTATTCATCAATGAAGGTCAAAAAATACTTAGCCCCACCTTTGGCTGACACAGGGGCCGATCCCTATACATCTGAGTGAACTAGTTTCAGAATACCTTCACTCTGCTTGGAACTACTGGCAAATCTCACCCTATGTTGTTTTCCATAAATACAGGGCTCATAGATGTCATTGTCCTCCTTCTTAAGTGCTGGAATCAGACCTCTTTTGTTGAGTTCTATAAGCCCTTTATCACTCATGTGTCCCATTCGATAGTGCCACAGTTTATAGACCAACTGTTCCTCCTGTGCCGCTGCTAGCACCTCTGCACCATCTATGGCCACTGAGCCTTCCATCTGATAGAGATTATTTTTCAACCTTCTCCCTTTCATCACCACTAATGCACCCTTGGTTATCCTCAAACATCCACTCCCCGGCTGGCTTCCAAAAGCATACCCATGCTTCTCCAGGTAGCCCAAAGAAATTAGATTCTTCTTCAACTCCAGGACATGTTTGACATTGGTCAAAGTCCTTATAACCCCATCATACATCCTCACCCTTATGCTTCCAACTCCAGCAACCTTACAAGGATGATTATCACCAAGGAATACACTCCCTCCATCAGATTCTTCATAAGTTGCAAACTACTCCCTATGCGAAGTATAATGGTGAGAACAGGCTGAGTCAAGTGTCCAACAACTATCACACTTCTTGGTCCCATCTGAAACTACCAGTACATCATCTTCACTGTCTTCAGATGAATTTGCACCACCATTGCTGGCTGAACCTCCCTTGGAAATGCCCTTCCCCTTCTCATTCTTTAGAAGTGGGCAATTTCTCTTCAGGTGACCAATATGATGACACTTGTAACACTTCCATACTTTTTGCTTGCCCCGAGACTTAGATCTTCCTTTGGACTTGCCTCTAACTTTTTTCTAGGGTCTTCCTTTCCTCTCATTCATAGTAAGTACCTCTGTGTTAGAGTTTCCCATGCGGATCTTTTCTCTTTGCTGGTTTGATCTCAGCACCCCCACAACCTCTTCATAATTCAGGGTCTCCTTCCCATAAACCAAGGTTGTAATCAGACCATCATATAAACTGGGTAGCAAACACAACAAGATGAGGGTCTTGTCTTCTTCATCAATCTTCACATTAAGGCTCATCACCTCTGAGCACACTTGATTGAATGTCTGAATATGGGCCACAAGATCTCCTTCCTCAGGCATTCTCAAGCTGTACAACTGTTTCTTCAACCATAACTTGTTTGTCATGCTCTTTCCCATGTAAGTGTTCTCTAAAGTTTTCCAGAGCCCCCTTGCCGTGGTCTGCGTGCAAATCTCTGGCAAGACTTGATCAGCCAAGCACATCCTGATTGTGCTAAATACAATCTCCTCTAACTCCTCCCAATCCTCACAACTTACATTATCCGGTCTTTGTTTCACCAAGACCTTATAAATCCTTTGCTATACCAATAATCCTTCACCCTTTGCTGCCATAGGGTGAAGTTTCCCTTGCCATCATACTTTTTAAAATCGAATTTAAAGCTACTAGATGCCATATCCAACCAAGAAACAATGCACACAGCAAAGACAAAAAATTAAACTTGCTGCAGAAATTTCTGGTTTGATATCTTACCAAGAAACGCCCAAGATCCAATCTTTTCTCCACCAAATCACCGAGGCTCTGATACCAAATGAAGAGTGGTTCATCCTCTTTCTACCCTTGGAGCATAGCACGCATTCGACTAGCCCTAAGTCGTGTGAAGATACGGAAGCAAGATGATATCCCTGCTGAAATTCTGCAGCAGAATTTTGGATCTTGATCTTGGTAATCTTTCCGGATTGATTAGCAACTAGGATTTTCTTTGGTTTCTTGTGCCCCAAGATTGTAAGAGAGGGTCATGGCCTCTCTTCTTCCTCACGTGAACCTTCATATCTGATCCAAAAAATCAAGAGACGCTGCCTAAGGAGAAGGTGCTGCTAGGGTTTCTTCCTTCTCCTTCCTTGAGAGAGGCTGTCACGCCCCAGGCCCAAATATCGGGCTAGGGAGACAACCCGCCGCGTGCCGGGCACGCAAGGCGTCACAAAATTTTTCACACGTAATACAATTATATATATAATCAAGCCAAATCATCACTGAATACTAAAAGTTTTGGGCTAACACCCTTACACACCACAATAATAAAGTCTGGGCATCAAGCCCTACACATATGTAATGCTGGGGTTACAACAAAATAATGGTCTTGTTTTATTTAATAGAAGATCCATCACCCCACCAATCCATCTTCAACCTCGTGGCTCTGATAAAAATATTGTAAGAATTTTGTGAGCTTACACTCAGTAAGTAAACCACGTTATACAGTCAAATCATAGCATAACAGTCAATAAGCACATAATAATTTGCATGCTTAAACACTCCACAAATACTCAAACATGCAATGTAAGTAAACCCACTGTTTATACTCTCAATGGTAACTGTAAATGTGACCCATGGCCCTGCAATATCTCAATAGTGTACCAACAGCATCCCCTTAAAGCATCCCCCTACTGAAAGGTCAAGATACCAGGGTCACGCCAATAGTATACCAATAAGCATCCCCTTAAAGCATCCCCCTACTGAAAGGGTCAAGATACCAGGGTCACGCCAAGCAAAGCATCCCCCTACTGAAAGGGTCAAGATACCAGGGTCACGCCAAGCATCCCCTTAAAGCATCCCCCTATTGAAAGGGTCAAGATACCAGGGTCACGCCAAGTCAAAATCCACCAGAACACATACTCTATATGTGTGATGCCACATCGAACCAAGCAGAACACATCCTCTAGATGTGTAGGTGGCATAAACAAGCAGAACACGTCCTCTAGACGTGTGTATGGTATGACATGATAAAGGAGAACCGCGGCGACACATAACAGTACCTCACATCTCATGCACTCATCATATCAACAACAACTCAATATTGCATAAACAGTGGATTATACCTACTAAATAATTGCATGTAATATATCACATCAATATCATAATAACTGCATCTCTCATGCATAGCATCCACATATGAAATCATAGCACATAAACAGCCATGTATTCATAATATTCATCTACTTACAATTTAGCCAATAACATTCTTCATGTCACAATTCACAATTTAAACATTCATGAATCAATTATTAAATACTGATAACTGGCTTACTTACCTCAGTACGCAATCCAACAGATATAAATCAGCTAGTCAGATGTCTGAGCACCTACAGGATCATTTACACAATTAATTTATTAGAATAATATTAAAATGACCCTTAGAATTTCTACCCAGACTAGTTCATGGGCCCTACTTTGGGCTCGAATATCTCCCACTACACACCCGATTGGGGAAGTAAAAATACCCCAAGAAACTAGAATTCACCTAGATTCTAGCCATATAATTATTTTTCTAATCCTGACCGTTACAGGGCCCAAAAACCAGCCCAAACTTCCTATACTGCACGGCCCAAAAGGCCTGAACCGGCCGGCCCAGCCGGCCCGGTTCAACTCCTTCCACCCGATCCCCTGTTTCACCGAACAGGGGACGGGAACATGGCCGGCGGCCGGGGCCGCCGCCGGCCAAATTGAGGGTGGCCCGGCCGCCGGTGGCCGGGCCAGAGCCGGCCGCCGCCGCGGCCGGCCGCCAAAACTCTTCTCTCTCCCTCAATTTTTCTTATTCTCTCTAACACCTCCGCGCGGCACAGAACTGTGCCGGCGGCACGGCCGGCCACCTTGGCCGGCCGGACCTCCACCGGACGCACGCCCGGCGCCGGTGGAGGCGACAGGCCAAAGCTCGGGCCCGGCGAGGCGGCGAGCACGCCGCCGGGCCCGAACCAACCGGCCGCGCGAGAGGAGGGCCAATTGGCCTCTCTCTCCTCTCTCTCTCCACCACCACCCCGCCGGACGCCTCCCCCGGCGCCGGCGGAGTCGTCGGCCAAGTCTCAGGCCCGGCGAGGCGGCGAGCACGCCGCCGGGCCTGAACCAAGGGATCGACCGGGATTCTTCCTCTCTCGCGATCTCTCTGGTTCTCTTTCTCTCTCTCTCTGGCTCTCTCTCTCTGTCTCTGGCTCTCTCTCTCTTCTCTCTCTCTCGGCTCTCTCTTCCGGCTATCTCTCTCTCATCTGGCTCTCTTTCTCTCTCTCTGTCTCTGTCTCTCTCGATCTCTCTGGTTCTCTTTCTCTCTCTCACGCTCTCTCTCTCTCTCTCTCTCTCTAGAAGCCAGGGAATTTACCTGATGGAGACTGATGTGCCAGCGTGAAGGAAGAAGTCCTTCTCCTCCCTATTTATTCACCTGAGCAGTGCCTCGGATCGGGGTTTCCCGAAAGACTAAACGCTTCGCCTGGAGCGAAGCGTTAGTCTGGGGAACCCAAAAGACAGGAGCTTGGTTCATCTGAACCAAGCCTGGTTCATCTGAACCAAATCTGGTTCATCTGAACCTGGTTCGTTTGAACCGGGTATTACATCCTCCCCTCCTTATAAAAATTTCGGCCTCGAAATTGGTATACTATAAATCTCAAAAGTCAACAATCTTAATAGATAATTAATTGTGGTCGATTTAATTTCATCCTCCAACTCCCAAGAAGCCTCCCTCTCAGAGTGATTATCCACTGAACTTTGACATACGGGATGGTATGCCGCCTTAGAATCTGATCCTTGCAGTCCATGATACGTACAGGATGTTCCTCATATGATAAATCCTTCCTCAACTGAATAGGCTCATAAGCTATAACATGACTGGGGTCTGAAACATATTTCCTCAGCATAGATGGAATACATTGTGAACACCAAATAAGATCGGGGGCAGTGCTAAGCTGTATGCAACCTCCCCAACTCCATATCATAAGGAATACTACACCATCTCAGGACTTAATCCTTGCGGTCCACAATGTGCACAAATGATCTTCATAGGTCAATTCTTTCTTAAGCTAAATTGGTTCAAGTTCTAACACATAACGGGGTTTGAAATATACCTCCTCAGTCATAAAGATATGAAACACATTGAACACCCCAAAGAGTAATGAAGACAGTGCTAAGCTATAAGCCACCTCCTTTATTTTGATCAAAATCTCAAATGGCCCAATGTATTGTGGACTCAAATCACCTCTAACACAAATCTCATCACATCATTGATTAGTAAAACTTCCAAATGATCTTCAACCTGAAATTTCAAATCTTTCTGTTTAACATCAACATAACTTTTCTATTAACTCTGAGCTACATGAAGCTGCTTTAATTGATACTTTTCATAGTTGCTAAACCAGCTCAGTCCAAAATTGTCTCTCTCTCACCTCATCTCAATGAAGGGAATCTACACCTTATATCATAGACAATTGAAATGAATCCATTTGAATGTTGGCTTGGTAATCAAATAAGCAATTTCACTAAGGGTAAGAAGCTATACCAAGCACTTTCTAAATCCATCACACAGGCTCGCAGTATATCATCAAAATCTAATTGGTTCATGCAGATTGTCCATCTATTTGAGGGTGGAAGGCTGGACAGAAATTCAGCTTAATCCACAAAGCTTTATGAAGACATCATCGAATTAGGAGAGTGAGACAAATGGGTTCAGACTCAATTTACGCAGTTTACCATTAAACCAAAAACAAATATTAACATTTTATCCCACTAAAATTTCATCCTCGAAATTAAATGTCCACAAATTTTGTACCATTAAAGATACTCACTAGCAAACTTTTATTTCATTCCCAAGTACCCAAATGACATGTCCAACTTTCAAATTAATTTGATCTTTCTACCAAATAAAATTGAATTCCTTAAGAAGTATTTCTTTCCTGTCCCTTTTT
>UESW01002244.1:118956-163809 GCA_900491605.1 Calamus simplicifolius
GTTTTTAATTATTAATTGAATAAATGGATGTGTATAACATATACATTTATTTATTTTTCTTAAATATAAATGTATATATGAAACATCACTCGTCTTGTACATATAGGTACTTGAAACAACACCTACCATATATCTTTTTGTTCTTTAAAAGCTTTATTTAACAGTTAATTTATTCATTTAAGGAAAGACAAATGCTCCAATGGATGAGGAAAGACACCATTTTATTCCTTTCATATGTTCTCTATTTTAGTGTAAGAGCAAAATCTTAATTCGTAAATTCATTTTGATGTAAAAGAAAGTTCCTTCACCTCCTTTTTCTCTCTCTCTAATAATTAAGAATCTAAGGATAAGCTTAATGATATCCTCCTTAAGAGGAAATATAAAGCTCTTTGCTCTCTCTACTTACCTTTTCATATATAATCAAAGTTCTCTCTTACCCTCTGTTTGGATGGAGAGAAAACTAGGGAGGAAAGAAAACTAGAAGGGAAAATAGGAGATAAAATGAATTTATCTTGTTGGATGGAGAGAAAAGTCAGAAGGAAAGAAACCGAGGAAAAAAAGTGGTGGGCCCCACATAAAAGTTTTCTCTCCGAAACCGAAGAGATTTCGGAGAGAAAACTCAAAAGTGCTCTTTCTTTTTTTTTTCATTCCAATATTGACCCTTCCAAAAAAACAACAGATGTATTTTTTAATCATCTATAACAGAATATTATTGTCATTGTAAATTATCAACTTTTCTCTCCTTTCTGTTTTCCTCTCACTCATCCAAACAAAGGAGAGAAAATATTTTCTCTTTTTATTTTCTTTCCTTCCACTTTTCTTTCCTTCTAGTTTTCTTTCCTCCCACTTTTCTCTCCATCCAAACAAGCATTAATGTAGATCCTACTTTGAAAATAGAAATACCCACATTAATAACGGATCGAATTCCTACATTGCATAGAACGACAAAAAAAATTTATGTCTATCCATAATGAAAATTAAATTAGTAGAAATATAAGTTGAAACGTCTCCAAATTAAGTTTTAACTATTTGTAAAGCAATCATACTCTCTTGCATTAAATGAGAATTTAATTTAGCGACTCTTTCCAAAAGGTGCCAATGCAAAAAAAAAACCATCTCTTGGATAAGCTTCACAACCAGGGGGAATCAAATGATAAGCCTAAGGATATATTCCTTAAAGGGAGATATAAGCTCTTGGCTCTCTCCCCTTACCTTTTCCTATAAAATCACAAGTTGTATACTTGCAAGTCCTATAGCACTCTCTCTGTCTCCTCTCTCTCTCTCTCTGCACCTATCTTGGCAAGAATGGGCAGCTACCCTTGGCCACATCTCTACTTTCATCGTTCTCTTAACTACCTTCCTCATGAATGGTGATCCCTCCATCTCATAAGCATCTTGAATTTTCTTCAAACTCAATAACTTTTTACAACCTCCATGTATGCATGCAGGAGCCATTGCTGTCATCGAAGCACAACCAACCGTCGAATATCTTCCGGTCAGCATGGTTGACTATCAATCCATCTACAAAGGCACCCCCAAGGTTATCTACGCTGCTGGTTTCCAAGTTTGTGACAAATGCTACTGTTGTGCTGCCAACAACAAGAGGAACTGCAAAGTGATGCCGTGTTTGCTATGGGATCAATTGCCACATTCTGGCAAGCCTGTTGGCACCTGCGCCTTCCAACCTAAGGTTTGCAATTGTAACTCATGCGGTTGATTTTTCCTAATGATTAAGGCATGATGAAGTTTCACATGCGGCTTTGGGAGCACAGAGAGAAAAAAAATAAGAATTTAATGAAAATAAAATTGGTCACCAGATAGAGGTGAATAACTTTGGTATTCCTCCTTGAGAGTTCCTTTGTCATACATTCTTGGCAATTGAATTATCTTATTTGTAATTTGTCATACCTTGGTTGCATACAATTGGATTATATGTTGCGTTTGAGATGATTTTAATTATCATTTCAAAACATTAGCAAGCGATAATGATGAAAGTTGCATCACTTATAGAATAGGTTAACTTTTTATTTAAAATAGGAAAAATTATGACTAAGGTGGATAAAATTATTCTCTATTTTTAGGACTTGTGTCTTCTTTAATAGGGCTAAAAGTTAGCCAGATCAGATCGAGCTATGCCCCTACCTGAGACCAAATCCAAATTTCTTTTTTGGGTTTAAGTTGGGCTAAGGCTAGAAATTATTTCGAAACTCAGGCCTGAACTTGGCCTAAAACCTATCGGATTGACTTGAGTTAGCCTATTTGGGCCAAATTAAAGGAATCAACCCATTTTGGCCTATATTTTCTATATTTTTTATTTTGTCTGGAAAGAAATAGCAGTAGAAAGAAAGCACATTGTAGTACAAAATGTTAAAATATTTCTATGATTAAATCATAAAGTATTCATAGATTCATAGATTCATATATTCATATATCAATATAAATGCCTTGTAGATAATTTAATTTTCTCAAATTTATTAGATAAGCATTCAGACAAAATAATGAATAATATAACAGCCTTTCAATCAGTCAAAGATACAATTGGTTGGTAAAACTATTACTATGTAGACTCTTAATATGCAAACCTTAGAGAATGCAAGGTTCAAAACCCACGACTTCCTAGTTCAAAACCCACGACACCCTAGTTCAAACCCCACGACACCCTAGTTCAAAACCCACGACTCCCTAGTTCAAAACCCACGACACCCTAGTTCAAACCCCACGACACTCTAGTTCAAAACCCACGACTCCCTATTTTCAAAACCTCACGACACCCTAGTTCAAACCCCAGGATACCTTAGTTCAAACCCCACGACACCCTAGTTCAAAACCCACGACTCCCTAGTTCAAAACCCACGGCTTCCTAGTTCAAAACCCACGACACCCTAGTTCAAACCCCACGACACCCTAGTTCAAAACCCACGACTCCTAGTTCAAAACCCACGACTCCCTAGTTCAGACCCCATGACACCCTAGTTTAGACCCCATGACACCCTAGTTCAGACCCCATGACTCCCTAGTTCAAAACCCACGACTCCCTAGTTCAAAACCCATGACACCTTAGTTCAAACCCATGACACCCTAATTCAAACCCACGATACTCTAGTTCAAAACCCACGACTCCCTAGTTCAAAACCACGACACCCTAGTTCAAACCCCACGACTCCCTAGTCAAAACCCACGACTCCCTAGTTCAAAACGTTAAGACAAAGCATTAGTTCAAAACCTACGACACCCTAGTTAAACTAATGCTTTTTGAGCAGCAAAGCTGTTAAGAAGTTAGAGTTTAAGGAACACAAATGAACCAAAGCTGATGATCATCAAAAGCTAGCACCAAAGCTGATGAATCCTCCAAAGCTATCGTCGCACCAAAAAGACCATTGATCTCTAGACGAAACCTTCCAGTTCCTGAATGCCAATGTCATCGGCACCGAGCCCCTTCCATCAAGGTACGCTAAGGTGGTGATGCTGGTCCAAACTAACATCCTCATACAGGTCTACTTCTACCCGCCATCTTATCTGGTAGGAGATCCTGAAAGCCATCGTCAAGCTCATAAACCACAACCTCAACCTCAAACTCCTGCTCCGCGGCACCATTATCCACATGAAGAATGTTTTACAATCAGAAAGAGTTTTTTATCAGCAAATCCAAATAAGATGGCGGGTTGAATTAGGCTAGAGGGAAAGGGCATTTTTGTCTGCATACAATGGTGAAAGGCTGAACGACTTTTAATGGATGTACGATCAAAAAGTAATATTATCCTCCTGCTATTCTATCACATCGCGTCAGGCCACATGGGATTCATATGGACCAATAAGAAATGATGCAGCTCACGTAAGACTTGCTGCATCGAGAGCGATATACAAAGTCTTTTCCAAAAAATTTTGATCCAACCCGTGGCCATTTTGGACCACGGGCCATGCCTGAGGCACTTGGGTTGAAAGATTCAACTTCCTTTCATTCCTCTTCATGTTCACTCTACGCCCCGTTTTATGCCGAAATATCTCACCGCAAGGCACCAGATCCGCCCCCACAACCGCCACCCTCGACGTCTCCGCTTCCCTCGAGCAAGCCCTCCGCGTCCTCTCTCCTTCGATCCCCACCAATCCCTCGACCAAGAGATGAAGTCCCTCTACCACGGCGGCCTTACCCTCGAACTACATTCTCAAGACTTCCTCCCCACCGCCGGCCAAGCCAGCCACACTGACTATAAAGCCCTAACCCTCGCCCGCCTCCGCCGTGACTCCGCTCGGTTGAAATCCATTGCCGCCCGCCTCGCCCTAGCCGCCCACGGCATCAAACGCTCATATCTGAAGCCGCTCGCCAGGAGAAGGAGTTCGCGGCATCGGCGGAGGCCATCCAGGGCCCGATCGTCTCCGGGACAAGCCAGGACAGCGGGGAATACTTCTCCAAGTCGGAGTTGGGAACCCCGCCAAGCTCTTGTACATGGTGCATCTCAGTGTTTTAGATGATCTTCTGAAAACCACTGAATACCATAATATCATCCAAGTACACCACAACAAACTTATCCAGATACTCATAAAGAACGTCATTCATTAAATTATTGAGGAAGGGCTATCACTGGCTTAAGCTACTAAACATCACTCAATACTATCAAAATTAGTACCACATATCAACAATAAATCATGTGCATCTCAGTGACTAAATGCCCACATCACAACTTATATATCCAACAAAGCCAACCTTACTATATCCAAAATAAAATATTCAACATATCATATTCATAAATCTCAACTCAATGTTAAAATCATTAATAACCAAAATAATATACCATCACATATAAATAACTCCACAATAAATCATGTGCTCATTTAAAACATGTTAAAAAATTCAACAATAAAACTATAATGTATGCAGGTATGCAAGATATAAGACACATTGCATAATAGTAGATGTAAAACTTCTATTTTATATCGCTAATTTAAATTAATTTTCTCAATTCAAATGAATCAATCACTGATCATTATAATTAATAAAATAATAATTCACTAAAATTCGTAATTAAAAATTATCATTACACCTTTCTAGCCCATATTTTAAAAATAACCATCTTACACCTCTATCTCAAAGATTACTAACCTTTATTTAACTAACTTATTCAAGATTTCTTATTTCTAATATTGCTAATTTTCATCAATTTAAATATAACTAAAAAAAGCTCTTTACTAAACTATTTTTATTCACCTTATACTATACACTAATCATTATTCAAGTGAAAATAACCATTAGATAATCAATGATCTAATCAACAATTGGTATTACCTTAACTTAGTTGGATCACTAGAGAACTAATTAAATTAACCCATGACTAATAGCTTAAACCCATTTTAATATATATAAGAAACATTCTAGTTATTATAAAATTAATTTCAGTAACTAATACATTCAACTCAATTCAACTCATCTAAGCCTTTTCCCAACTATATGGGGTCGGCTACATGAATTCACTTCCTCCACTATGCTCTATTCAGGACTAAGTTAACATTCAAATACAAAATAATTATATTTTTTTAATTATTTTTATCCATATTAGTTTAGGTTTACCTTTACCTCTATTCTTACTATTGATTATCAAAAGATTCAGCAACTAATATACTACTTGAGCCAATTTCTAGTTTCTAGCACAGAAAGTAGGCCCATTCATTAATCTGTTCATTGTTAAAAGAAAAAGCTCTTGTGCACTGTGTGCAGTGTAGGAAACCGTGGCACACACATGGTAATGATTCTCTCGTGCATGCGAGCACCTGTGGCCGCATATACGGTACGAAAAGAACAAAAATATTCTCGCTGCGTGTGCGCATAAATTAATCACCATGCATGGTGTGCGCATCCTACACCACACAGGATGCACAAAGACGTTTTCTTGTTTAAATTGAACCAAGTCCTATGGTCATGGGCCTAGATATGGAACTGGTTGGGTTTAAAACCAATTTATCAATCTTAATCCAACTTGGTCCATATCCAAGGCTCAATCCTAGCCCACTAAATATTCCGAATTTTGAATCTTTTTCTGGATGTAGGCCTGATTAAACTGGTTAGCTCAACTAATTAACCCAGCCATCAGCCCAGCCCCTCCACCCCATGAGCTCATCCAGTTGGTGGCGGTTCCCTCCTCCGGCAACACCCAAGTGGAGTGTAGCTTCGGTCCGGCCGATGCTTCCTAAGAAGACAGCTGTCTTCTTCCCCATGAGATCCGACGGCCATCCAAGATCAGCCATGGCTAATCCTCCACTTAAGATCTCCGATCACCAACCCCAACCGACGACGATCTCCACTGACAACCGAGCCGATGACAGCCAACAACATTGAATCAAACTTTTAAGAGCTAAAAACTAAAACAGGACATCGGCATTGTTGGGTGCTCCCTCCACATGGGGAGGGAACCGGCCCATGATAACAAACTGCATCACAGTTTGTTACGGAGCTGTTTTTCAAAAAGGGAAAAGAAACCCGGAAATAAAGTAGGGGGAGAGAGATCCGTATGTGGTAGATACGAGAGAAGAAAAATTTCAGATTGGGGGAAGAGAGCTGTGTGCGGCCTGAGAGAGAGATCCAGAGAAGCCCAGGCTTGGGAGAAATCCTGTGCAACCTCAGGAGTCGATACGGACGAGTCTGAGAGCAAATTTGGGGGCACGAAGAGCAACCACACGTTGGTGAGATCCTTCTTGTACCCACATCAACTATTATTTTAAGTTCGAAGTGTTTCCTGATTTTTGGGCAAAAAGAAATTAGGAGAAAAGTTGTAATCTTTTATTAAGATTAGTGAAGTGCTCTCGGAATTTGCCCCGTGGTTTTTCCCTTTCACATTGGAGGGGTTTTCCACGTAAATTTGGTGTTTTTTGTGTGGTGTTTATTTTTATTCCGCATATTCTGTGATTGTGGTAGATCGGTATATTTTTCTGTGATTGTGCACGCATAGTTTGTTCCGCAGTTCTGAGGGTGATTGAGGGTGTATTCCCAACAATTATGGTATCAGAGCAAGGTTGCAAGCCCAGAACAAATTATTTGAGCGTGCCACAGATGGATTCTACCACTAATACTAGCAGGATGATTAGTCTCAATGGCAGTAATTGGTTGATTTGGAAACCAAAGATGATGGATCTCTTGTATTGCAAAGATTTAGCCAAGCCGATTGAGAAGATGGGAGAGAAGCCAGAAAAATATGATGATGAAGATTGGGCTACTATGGATAGAAAAGCAATCAGTGTCATCAGGCAATGGGTGGATGACACAGTATTCCATCATATTTCAAATGAAACCTCAGCCTATGAACTATGGAAGAAGTTAGAAGGGTTGTATGAGAGGAAAACTGCCGGAAACAAAGCATACTTAATCAGAAAGCTTGTAAATCTGAAGTACAAGCCGGAAAATCAATTGCAGAGCACCTAAATGAGATGAAGAGCATTGTGAACCAGCTGGCCACAATGAAGATGCTTATGGAAGATGAACTTCAGGCACTCCTGTTGTTGAGTTCTCTACCTGATAGTTGGGAGACACTGGTGGTGTCATTGAGTAACTCCGCCCCTGATGGAGTTATCACCATGAGTCAGGCTACTAGCAGCTTGCTCAATGAGGAGGAAAGAAGGAAGGGAACTGGAGAGTCTCAAACACAGACAGATGTACTTGTCACAGAGGGCAGAGGGAGACAGTTTACTAGAAAAGAAAACAACAGAGGCAGAAGCAAATCCAGACCAAGGAAGGAAATCGAATGCTACCATTGTCATAAGAAAGGACACTACAAAAGTGAATGTAGACTGCTAAAGAAGAAGAACAATGAAGGCGGTAAGGCAGAAGATAAGAAAGATAGAGAGGTAGCAGCAGTTGCCTCAGGAGAAGACATCATTCTATTTACAGAATGTGTTGATCAGTGCTTAGCCACCACATCAAATCAGGTTGATTGGGTGGTGGATACTGGAGCTTCTTATCATGCCACACCCAGGAGAGAGTTCTTCACATCCTACAGGATAGGTGATCTTGGTGTGATCCGAATGGGAAACAATGGTGTTTCCAAAATATGTGGGATAGGAGAAGTAGTGGTCCAGACCCGTGAAGGCAGCAGATTGATACTCAAAGAGGTCAGACATGTTCCAGATCTCAGGATGAATCTCATCTCAGCAGGCAAGCTAGATGAAGAGGGATATGTTAGCCAGTTTGGGGGAGATCAATGGAAGTTAATCAAAGGTGCTATGGTGATTACCAAAGGACAGAGATCATGCACATTATACAAGTTGCAGTCCAGTTTGGTTAGGGGAGAGGTATGCGCAGCAGAGCATGATACTGCAGATTTGTGGCACAAGAGATTAGGCCATATTGGCGGAAGGGATTGCAAACTCTCGTCAGGGCAGGGGTCTTACCAGAGATACAGGACAGAGTTCTCAGTGATTGTACCCACTGTGTGGTGGGTAAGCAGCACAGGGTGACATTTCAGAGTAGCTCCAAGAAGAAGACTGGCCTTTTGGAGCAAGTGTACTCAGATGTGTGCGGACCCATGAGGGAGAAGACCTTAGGAGGAGCCTCATATTTCGTCACATTTATAGATGATGCTTCCAGAAAGGTGTGGGTTTTTGTTTTAAAGTCCAAGGACCAGGTGGCAGCAGTTTTTGAGTTTTTTCACAGGCTTGTGGAGAGGCAGACAGGAAAGAAGTTGAGATGCATTCGTACAGACAATGGGGGAGAGTACATAGGAGTCTTTCACCAGTACTGCAGAGCACAAGGCATCAGACATGAGCAAACAGTGCCAAAGACTCCACAGGAGAATGGAGTAGCTGAGAGAATGAACAGGACAATAGTGGAGAGAGTCAGGTGCATGCTCTCCCAGTCCAAGTTGCCCAAGAGCTTTTGGGGGGAGGCAGTCCAGACAGCATGTTATTTGATAAATAGATCTCCCTCATCAGCTCTAGATGGAGAGGTGCCAGAGAAGGTGTGGACAGGCAAGAATGTCAGATATGATTATCTAAGGATTTTTGGCTGCAGGGCATTTGTGCATGTGCCTAAGGATGAGAGGACAAAGTTAGATGACAAGACAAGACAATGTATCTTTCTGGGGTTTGGTGATGAGCAGTTTGGCTATAAGCTGTGGGACCCAGTTGATAGGAAGGTAGTCAGGAGCAGAGATGTCATATTCTATGAGGATCAAACCATAGAAGACATCAAGAGGGCAGAGCATCAGTCTGAGTCAGATATGTATGGCCCAGTAGATATAGAGCCTGTCAGTCCTCCAGCAGTTCATGCAGATGAGCCAGAGAAACAGCCAGTACAGGGTGCAGATGAGCAGCAGCCTACACCTATTGAGGATACAGATCAGGAGATTCAGATCCCTGAGGAGGAGCTACCGACAGAGGTGAGGAGATCCACGAGAGCAAGGCAACCATCTAGTCGGTATTCAGTGCATGAATATATCATGTTGACAGATGCAGATGAGCCAGAGTCATATGAGGCGGCCCATGTCAGTGAGCAGCGGAGCAGTGGCAGAGAGCTATGCAGGAGGAGATGGACTCTCTTCTGCATAATCATACATATGACTTGGTAGCTAGGCCCAAGGGGAGAAAGGTACTCAGAAACAAGTGGGTCTACAAGGTAAAGGCAGAAGAGAAAAGCTCACAGCCTAGATATAAAGCACGACTAGTTGTGAAGGGCTTTGCACAAAAGAAGGGAGTTGATTTCGATGAGATATTTTCTCCAGTAGTGAAGATGACCTCAATCAGGACGGTGTTAGGATTGGCAGCTAGCATGAACATGGAGGTAGAGCAGTTGGACGTGAAGACAGCATTCTTGCACGGTGACTTAGAGGAAGAGGTCTATATGGAGCAGCCTGAAGGTTTCAAGGTGAAAGGCAAGGAGCACATGGTGTGCAGACTCAGAAAGAGTCTGTATGGTCTCAAGCAGGCGCCCCGGCAGTGGTACAGAAAGTTTGAGGCTTTCATGGTACAGGTTGGTTATAAAAGAACAACCACAGATCATTGTGTCTTCATTAGAAGGTTCCCTGGAGGTGATTTTATCATCCTTCTCTTATATGTGGATGATATGTTGATTGTTGGGCAGGACTCCAGCAAGATTGCCACACTGAAGAAGGAGTTAGGGAAAGCTTTTGATATGAAGGATATGGGGCCAGTGAAACAAATATTGGGGATGCATGTATTCAGGGATAGACAAGCATGCAGGTTATGGTTGTCCCAGAAGAAATACATAGAGAAGGTGCTTCAGAGATTCAGCATGAGCAATGCCAAGTCAGTGGCATGTCCACTAGCTGGACACTTCAAGCTGAGTTCAGAGCAGAGCCCAGCCTCAGAGGAAGAGAAGCAGGAGATGAAGAGTCCCTTATGCCTCAGCCGTGGGTAGTCTTATGTATGCTATGGTCTGTACCCGACCAGACTTAGCATATGCAGTTGGCTTAGTGAGCAGGTTCCTAGCGAATCCAGGAAAGGAGCATTGGGCAGCAGTCAAATGGATCATGAGGTACTTGAGAGGTACAACTAGCTTGAGTCTTTGTTATGGACAGGGAGAACCTGTGTTACAGACATATACAGATGCAGATATGGCAGGAGATGTTGACTCCAGGAAGTCCACATCCGGTTACTTGGTTACATTTGCAGGAGGTGCAATTTCATGGCAGTCCAAGTTACAGAAGTGTGTTGCATTATCGTCCACAGAGGCCGAGTACATAGCAGTGACAGAAGGATGCAAGGAGATATTGTGGCTGAAGAGATTTCTTCAGGAGCTGGGTGTTAGACATGATACTTATGTGGTCTATTGTGACAATCAGAGCACTATTCACCTGAGCAAGAATCCGACTTTTCACTCCAAGTCGAAGCACATTGATATGCGTTATCACTGGATCAGACAGGTCCTGGAAGAGAAGCAGTTGCTGTTGGAGAAGATCCATACAGATGATAATGGGTCAGATATAATGACAAAGTCATTACCTATCAAGAAGGTTGAAGCTTGTAGAAAGAAAGCAGGCTTGGTGGATTTCCCCACGTAGTCGGGAGGGGGAGATATTGTTGGGTGCTCCCTCCACGTGGGGAGGGAACCGGCCCATGATAACAAACTGCATCACAGTTTGTTACGAGTTGTTTTCAAAAAGGAAAAGAAACCCGGAAATAAAGTAGGGGGAGAGAGATCCGTATGTGGTAGATACGAGAGAAGAAAAATCCCAGATTGGGGGAGAGAGCTGTGTGCGGCCTGAGAGAGATCCAGAGAAGCCCAGGCTTGGGAGAAATCCTGTGCAACCTCAGGAGGTCGATACGGACGAGTCTGAGAGCAGATTTGGGGGGCACGGAAGAGCAACCACACGTTGGTGAGATCCTTCTTGTACCCACATCAACTATTATTTTAAGTTCGAAGTGTTTCTGATTTTTGGGCAAAAAGAAATTAGGAGAAAAGTTGTAATCTTTTATTAAGATTAGTGAAGTGCTCTCGGAATTTGCCCCGTGGTTTTTTCCTTTCACATTGGAGGGGTTTTCCACGTAAATTTGGTGTTTTTGTGTGGTGTTTGTTTTTATTCTGCATATTCTGTGATTGTGGTAGATCGGTATATTTTTCTGTGATTGTGCATGCATAGTTTTTTCATTAAAACACGTTCTGCATATTTGTTCTGAGGGTGATTGAGGGTGTATTCCCAACAGGCATCTCGGGCTCACCTGGAAATTGTCCGATAATTATCGGTGACGATGAAGGCTTCCCAAAGCACAAGGAAGCTTCACCAACTTCCGATTAACCTATTGCTTACTATGTCAGTAATAGAGGATTGACAATGGAAACGGAGGACATAAACACAGTTGAGTTTTGGGTTCGTTACCTTGCTACCGGTATCCGCTTCGAAGTCCAGCGAGGTTTGGCAATGATCAGCAAGGACAAGCTAGGTCTGACCAACTCCAGGTTAGAAAATAAGAAAGATAGCAGAAAGAGAGGAGGAGGAAGAAGAAGAGAAAAAGAAGAGAAGAAGAAGAAAATGTCTTTTCTGGTTCAAGCTTCCGAACTCTTAAACTGTTTATAAAGGATTCATTCCTCAAGCCCTTTTGATCCTTATCATCTTATCATCATTGCAAATCAAATTGGTTAGAGGATGAGATCTAATTTACTAGAAGTGGAATGGTTCGATCGGTGGAGAAAATTACTAAAAACTTAAATGTTTTTTGTAATTTAACTGCTTAGTTTGTGTTGCCACCAAATCATCCTCCTTGAACGTCGGATAGGGACACGGGACAGTGAGGATGAGATTGGAACCTTCGAACGCCTACTCCTCGAGCAGGGTCCTACAAGAAAGTCCTCGAAGGCCGGGTGTTCCGGTGGAAACCCTTCGATGCTCAAATAAGAAATTTGGAAAATAGTAAAGAATAACGGACTAAAGACTTAGTCATGGAACTTGGAGTTCAGATCCCCCCTCTCGTTATGAGCGAAGGCTTTTATACCTGGTCAGAAGCCCCTCTTACCTAATTTTGGAAGGTTATTGATTTCAAGACATCTCCATCTGGCCGGGGATAGGCGGCAAGGCCGATGGAGATAGGTCGCAACTATCTTTGAGCCTGTCAGAGGCAGATGACTAGCCTGTCAGAGGTAGCTTGTCATCTGCCCCTCTCTTGCCACAACACTGCAGTCAGTAGATAGGCCTGGTCTTATCGAGTGTGCGCCGCAACTGGCAGTGGCCACGAGGGCCACGTGCAGTTCCATGTGGTAGGTAAACCACATGGTCGGTGCAGGTGTCAGGCAGGCCAGGTGGGGATTGAGAGTACTAGACTGGACCCAACTTGGGAGTCGAGGCTTGGAGGCCAACTCTGGAGTTGGTCTTGATCTGGGAGGCCGACCTTGGAGTCAAGGCTTGGAGCCGACTCTGGAGTCGGTCTTGGTCTGGGAGGCCGACCCTGGAGTCGGGGCTTGGAGGCCAACTCTGGAGTTGGTCTTAGTCTGGGAGGCCAACTCGGGAGTCGGGGCTTGGGGGCTGACTCTGGAGCCGGTCTTGGTCTGAGAGACTGACTCAAGAGTCGAAGCTTGGAGGCTGGCCCTCGGGTCGGTTTTGGTCTCCGACAGCTATTTTGTTCCTGACGTGGCATGATCAGCCACATCAGATGCCCTCCCACCCCTGAGATGGTGCGGTTACATTTCTTGCTCATTGAAAGGGGCGCACAATCATCCGATGGCTGATCCCCGCATGCCTTTAATTGCAGAGAGGGGATGCATCCTTGAGGGGTGACGCTTCATTAATGCGAGAGACGTGGGGTACCGCAATGTTATCATCCTGCCAACCCCTACCGTCGGATTTGGAGAGATCCTCCTTAGAATCAAGGAAGCCCCTTGATCTCTACAAAAAGATAGTAGCCATCATGAGGCTAGCGTAACCGATGTCCGATCATTGGCCATTGGTCACATTCCCGACTCATCGGGTGGTTGTTGAAGCGCTTCCCCTAGTGGCAAGTGTGCGCGTGGCAAGCTGAATCGGGCGGGACGATTTGAAAAGGGTGCATAAAAGGAGGGTCGCCTTGAGCCTAGCTCTTCATGTCTCTGAGACCTCCTTCTTCCTTTCCGAGCCCGAGCCTTACATGAGCTTTCCTCCTTCTGGTCTTGCCGTCCTTCCTCCTTCATCCAAGTTAGTCCTCTTAACCTCTCTTTGTTTTTGTTCCATGGCTTCGTCTCCCTCGTGGTCCTCTTCCCCTCCTTGTGAGGATCGTGTCTCCTCGTCTCATTTGCAGGTCTCTCCATCCCTAACACTTCAATGGTCCTCTTCTCCTTCCTCAAAGGACCTGGTCCCTTGGTACCAATGGTGAGTTGCCAGGATCCCTGTCAGGGATCGCTCGACGGCCACTGCCGCACCATCGTCCTCCACCCAACCATCTAGAGTTAGTAGGAAAAGCCCGGAAGGGATTGCCTCCACCGTCACCCCCCTCCGACCTAAGGACCCTTAGGGGAGTCTATAGGATTCCCACGGATATCCAGCCGATTTCCCCTGGGTCCGATGACAAGGTGACCTCCTCCTCCTGGGGGGTTGCCCTGTATAAGGAGTTCTTTAGGGCTGATCTCTGGCTTTCCCTCCATCCTTTTATTGCCGACCTCCTTCATAGGTACGACTTAGCACTGGCACAGTTGGTCCTGAACTCCCTTCGGATCATCTGCACATTTTATGGTGCTTTGTGGCCTCTAGAGCATAGAGGCCCGAGTGTCCCTGTTTTGCACTTTATACACCATCCGCTGCTAGGGTCGCTCTGGTTGGTGGCTGTTCACTCCTCGGCCTGGCTGGGTCATCAGGCTGAGTCTTCCCACATCCATCAAAAGGTGGAAGATCTGGTTCTTTTTTTGTAGACCTCAGGGGAGTGAAGCGGGATTGGGGGGTCCCACACCTAGAGCTGAATAGGAACCTGACAATAGTCCCGAGGGACCGGGAGGCGCACGGGCAGTTGCTAGCCTTCGAGGTCCCTCCCCCCTGCTGAAGACTCCTATCGGAGGAGTATCTCCGACTTGCCGGCATCCTCTCGAGTGATGGTGAGCGGTCGCGGGTCTCCTTCTGCTTTTCCCTCTCTCTGTTTTGTTTTTTTTTTTTTTTTCTGATCGACTCCGGCCTTTGCAGATATGAGGATGTCGGACGACATAGTGAAGAGGGAGATGGCCAAGAAGAAGAAGAGGGCCGCCAGTGATGCGAGGGTCAGGGAGGAGGACCCGTCCTCAGTCTCGATCATCGAACCCTCCCCCTTGTAGGCCTCAGTCGAGCCAAGGGGTCGCGCCGCCGATCGACCTCACCACTGAAACCCCCCTGGAGGACCTAGGGGTCGAGGCCATCCTCCCATCCGTGGAGCCAGTCCCAGATGAGGGTCCGTTAGGTGGAGGCCCGCCGAAGGGAGAAGAGGCGGGCGAAGAGTACCCACCGACAGTGAGGCCATCGGTAGAGGAGATGTCGTCGGCCCCGAGTGCGATGCTCGCTGCCTTGGTGTCGACCAGGCCCGTGGAGGAAAGCGGGCTCAGAGCGGTTCCATCCCGGCCTTCGCTGATGAACCACAACCGCGTGGCGGAGGAGTTGCTGGCCCCAGCCTGCATACCGAAGTTCCAGGAGGAGCTTCGGCGCCAGGGGTGTTCCTTCTTCTTTAAGGATGCCTCTGCCGCCATGCTGTGGGTGAGTATCCTCTTCTTCATGAGATATATTTTTCTTAATTCTACTACGTGCTGACATAGACCTTCTTTGTGCAGCTGGTGAACTCCCTGACCGCAGCGTGGGAGGTCACCTTCCTAGCTGATCAGGCCCTTCGCTGAGCTGAACGAGAGACCACCGCCACTTAGGCTCGGGTCGAGAGGGCTGAGGGCACATTGGAGGCAGCTCGGGTTGAGCGGGCGAAGGAGCTAGAGGAGGCAAGGCATCGGGCGACAGTTGAACTCAAGCAAGCCCAGATCATTGAGGAGAGAGTGGATGCTGCCCGGGCGATGATCGAGGCCTGGGACATACGCATCGACTCCCTCTACTTGAAGATGAAGGCGACTGAGCAGTGGGCCAATGATGCCATCGTGGATAAAAGGGAGGCCCTCCAGAGGGCCTCTGAGATGGAAGCAGTGGTGCGAGCCGCTGAGGAGAGGGCCACAGTGGCTGAGAGGGCGGCGGTTGAGGCCGTGGAGTGCTATCGAGGCTCCAAGGACTTCTTGGAAGAACTGGCGGAGGCCTCGGCCGACGTCTAC
Organism: Calamus simplicifolius; assembly: GCA_900491605.1. NCBI lineage: Eukaryota > Viridiplantae > Streptophyta > Magnoliopsida > Arecales > Arecaceae > Calamus > Calamus simplicifolius. Next base: position 134,627 of record UESW01002244.1, read on the forward strand.
CACCAAGGCTTCCAGGAGTGCAAGGAGAAGGCAGCACGGGTCTTCGGCATCCTCGGCATTGGCAACCTCGTGCCCGATGATGATGAGGAGCCGAAGGGATCGCCCTCAGTGCGGAGGTCGGCCGAGGATGGGTCCGCACCAGCCGATGCCTAAAGACCTCCTTCTCTTGTACTCTTTACTTTGGTCTATTCAATTTTGTACTGAAGTCTAACTCGAGTCGACATTTATGTAAACATTTTAACAAGTAATGCAGAATGACAATTTTTCCAATGCTGACTCATTTAGATTTTTCCCTCTTTGGTACTTATCTCTGATAGCACGTCGTCCCTTGTGGGTCTGGGTGAGCTTAGAGCGATGACTCATCCCAAGGCCGAAGCAGACTTCAAGGCAAGTACAGAGGCTGGTGTAGGGGAAGGGTTTAGTGCCGATGCTGGAGTCAGGCTTGAGGACCGCTATAGGTGTCGGCCTTAGGAGCTAACTTTGGAGTTGGTCTTAGGCGTTGGCGATCCTCGTTCATGATCGTTTTATTCATTGGCCATTCCTGCGGAAGGTTGCAAGTGTTGAATACTCATAGCTCTTAAAAAAGATAGATACCTCTAGGATTCGTAAAGGAGAGGTTTCGCTGAACTTCTCCTAAGCTTTGGGTCTTTGAAGGCGAAGAGCCAGCTGAGGGAGGGGGCCGCTTGGGTGGCAAGTGGTAGCGTCCTCGCTATTCTTGCCTGGCGAGTTTGGGGCTTGAAGCTCTTCATGCGGAGAGGATTCAGCCTTGGGCGCCGACCCAGAGCCAGCCCTTGGTGCCGATGCAGAGTTGGTCTTTGGAGCTGAGCTGGCATCGAGCTTTAGTACCGATGCTAAAGCTAGTCTTTAGTACCAAGCTTGCCTCGAGCTTTAGTGCCAACACTAAAAACGGTCTTTGCACCGACTCTACTGGACTCGATCTTTGGTGCCAATGCAGTATTGGTTTTTGGTGCCGAGCTGGCCTAGGGCTTTAGTGCCGACGCTGGAGCCGATCTTTGTGCCGACTCTACTGGACTCGGTCTTTGGTGTCGATGCGGAGTCAGTCTTTGATGCTGAGCTGGCCTCAGGCTTTAGTGCCGATGTTGGAGTTGGTCTTTGTGCCAACACTGCTGGACTCGGTCTTTGGTGCCGATGCGGAGTCGATCTTTGGTGCTAAGCTGGCCTCGAGCTTTAGTGCCAACGATGGAGCCGGTCTTTATGCCAACTCTACTGGACTCGGTCTTTGGTGCCAATGTGGAATTGATCTTTGGTGTCGAGCTAGCCTCAGGCTTTAGTGCCGATGCTGGAGCCGGTCTTTGTGTCGACTCTACTGGACTCAGTCTTTGGTACTGATGTAGAGTTAGTCTTTGGTGCCGAGCTGGCCTCGAGCTTTAGTGCCGACCCTGGAGCCAATCTTTGTCTGAAAGAATGAGATACTCAAACATATATTTGTTAGCCGAAAGAATAGGTTATTCAAACTTATGCGAGAATGAAATGCTTAGATTCATAATCAAATGTCTATGTACATTACTGGTAGTATCGATGGAGGTTATCAGAATTTCAGGTGCGGAGGAGTGGCTTCCAGTCAAGTCTTTCGATCCAGTATGCCCTGCAATGGAGGTCTTCGATGACTCGGTAGGGTCCTTCCCAGTTTGGCGATAGTTTGCCTCCCTCCATGGACTTTGAGCTTGTCTGAGGACCAAATCTCCTGGGAAGAATGCCCTAGGGCAAACTCAGGCATTGTAGTACCTTGTGGTCCTTTGTTGGTAAGCGGCCATCCTGAGCTACGCCCGATCGCGCGCCTCCTCAATAAGGTCAAGGTTAGCCCGTAGCTGATTTGGATTCTCCTCCTTGTTATATGACTCTACCCGAGGGCTGGGGATGCCGATCTCCACAGGGTGATGGCCTTCGATCCAAATACAAGGCTGAAGAGAGTCTCCCCGATGGGGGTCCGCAGCGTTGTGTGGTATGCCCATAGCACACTCGGGAGCTTCTCTACCCATCTTCCTTTAAAGTCATCCAGGCAGGCTCTGAGCCCCTGAAGGATAGTCTGGTTTGTGACCTCGGCTGCTTCATTTGTTTGCAGATGATCGATGGAGGTGAATCATCAAAAAATGCCTAACTCGGTGCAGTACTCCCTGAAGGGGGCATTGTCGAACTGCCGGCCGTTGTCGATGATAAGGGTATGAGGTAGCCCGAATCGGCAGATGATCAAATTTTAGAAGAAGGACCTCACCTTGCTCTCGGTGATTTTGGCGAGTGCCTCTGCCTCTACCCACTTGGTGAAGTGATCTATGGCAATGAGCAAAAACCTTCATTGACCGAAGGCAGGAAAAAACAGTCCCAGGATGTCCATCCCCCACTGGGCAAAGGGCCATGGAGCCGACAGTGGGTTTAGCTGGAAAGTCAGCTATCACTGGATGTTGGCATGTCGCTGATAGCTATCGCACTTCTGCACCAGCTCAGCAGTGTCCTCTCTCATGGTGAGCTAGTAGTACCCTTGGTGCAAAGCCTTGTACGCTAGCGCTCTGCTTCCTTGGTGGCTTCCGTAGATGCCTTCATGAATTTCACAAAAGATGTAGCCGGCATCTGTAGGGCCAACACACTTAAGAAGGGGGTGAGAGAATGACCTTCGATATAGTCGCCCGTTGAGCATCAGGAACTTGGAGGCTCGCCATCTAACTAGCCTAGCCTTCGCAGGGTCAGCATAAAGGGTTCCATCGATGAGGTATCAGATATATGCATCCATCCAGGTGAACTCTTGATTGATCGATAGGGCCTCCTCCATCGTGTCGATGCTTGGGGCCTCCAAATGCTCCACACAAGTCCTCCCCAAGGCCCCGTCGGCCGAAGTAGCCAATCGGGATAAGGCGTCGGTCCTGGCATTCTCACCCTTGGGGATGTAACTGATACTAAAATGAATAAAAGACGAGATCTATGATTGGACCTTACTCAGGTAGCAGGACATGATAGGGTCCCAGGCTTTGTACTCCCTCGAGATTTGTTCAGAGATGAGATGGGAGTCGGTGAAGGCTCTGGGATGCTTTACTTTGAACTCCTTGACGAGCTTCACTTTCGCTAGCAAGGCTTCATATTTGGCTTAATTGTTAGTGGTTGGAAAGAGGAACAGAAGGGCGTACTCCACCATTGTTCCCTTTGAGCTCACGAGGATGAGGCCAGCTCCACTGCCTTGGGAATTCGATGCACCATCAACGTGAAAGATTTAGTCTTCCCCCTGCCTCAGACATGACGTTTGGGGACACCGAGCGGGGCTCATTCGACTGCCCTCCAGTCCATGTGCACTTAATCAGAAAATCTACCAAGACTTGGGACTTCATGATCGATATTAGCCAGAATGATAGATCGAATTCACTCAGCTTGAGAGCCCACTTCATCAGTTGGCCAAAGGTGTTTCGGACGGGATAGGATTGCCATGAGCGACTAGTCCGTGAGCACCACGATTGAATGGGCTTAGAAGTAGGGCCTGAGACGTTAAGTGGAGATGATTAGTACAAAAATAATCTTTTCTATTTTGGAATACCTGGTCTCCATGTCTTGAAGCACTTTGCTGGTATAGTAGACCGACTTCTATGTTCCGTTGGTGTCGACATGGATGAGCACAGAACTGACCACTTTAGGAGACGCTGCGAGATAGAGGAAGAGCTTCTCTCCTTTCATTGGCTTGGACAGCAACGGTAGGATTGATAGAAACTCCTTCAATCCTTCAAAGGCTCTCTGACACTTCCTTGTCCACTCGAAGCTATCGACCTTTCACAAGGCTCTAAAGAAAGATAGGGATCTCTTCGCCAACTTCGATAGAAAACGGCTTAAGGCTACCATCCTTTCGATGAGCCGTTGCACCTTCTTCTTGCTCACCAACGACCTCATGTCGATGATGGCACTAATCTTTTCTGGGTTAGCTTCGATTTCCCACTGCATCACCATAAAGCCCAAAAACTTATCCACCGTTACCTCGAATGTGCACTTCCGCGGGTTCAGTTTCATGTGATAGCAACGAAGGTTGCCGAAGGTCTTCGCCAGGTCAGCAACATGGGTGTCAGTATGAACACTCTTGGTAAGCATATCATCCACGTACACCTTCATGTTACGTCTGATTTGGTCCTCGAAGACTTTGTTCATTAACCTCTGATATGTTACCCCTGCATTCTTCAGCCCGAAGGGCATTCTCTTGTAGTAGTAGACACCCTTCTTGGTCATGAAGGAGGTGGCCTCCTCATCAGCTGGGTCCATCTTGATCTGGTTATACCCCAAGAAGGCATCCATGAAGCTGAGCATCTTATGGCCTGACGTGGCATCCACCAGTTGGTCAATCCTGGGCAGTGGAAAGTTGTTCTTGGGGCATATTTTGTTGAGGTCGATGAAGTCGACACACATCCTTCAGCTTTCGTTGGCCTTACGGATCATGACCACGTTGGCCAATCAGTTAGGGTAGTGGCCTCCCGGATGTGGCAGATGGCCAGCAGCTTGCGTACTTCCTCGTCAATGGCCCTCTGTCTCTCGGGAGCGAAGCTCCTCTTCTTCTGTCGGACTAGCTGATACCTAGGTTGATGTTGAGCTGGTCGATGGTTACCTTTGTCAGTATGCCTAGCATGTCCAATGCTGATCAAGCGAAGACATCCGAGTTGGCCCACAGAAAGGCAAGGAGTTGGTCTTGCACCTCCTCGAGGAGAAGAGCCCCTACTCGGATCGTCTTTGTTGGATCCTTCCCTGGTGGAAAGGTTAACAAATGCTCAGCTAGCTCTTCCCTCCTCTCCGAGTCCCTAGGATCAAGTAGTTTGGGCACCGGCAGAGCAGATGCCTCCTGAGGACTAGGAGCCATGTGATAACAGAGTGGTACTAGGCTTCGCTCTCCGCACATCTCTCCGACCCCTCTACTGATGGAGAATCTCACAGCAGCCTTTGGTGGAGATGATGGCATCTAAGAGGTTCAGTCCGGGTCTCTCAAGGATAGTGCTATAAGCCAGGGGTACTCGGATGACTAAAAACTTTATGAAGACTATGCTCTGGCACGACGATGTTCCAGCTGTGACCGAAAGAGTGATCTCTTCCTTCACCCTGATAGAGTCTCCAGTGAAGCCCATCAGGGGCATGGTTACAGGTCGAAGGGAGTTGGGAGACAAGCTCATTCGAACAAAAGCATCATAACTGAGAACGTTGACAGAGCTTCCACTATCAATAAGAATTCTCTTTATAGGGTGTTTTGCAATTGTCATGGACACGACGATACTATCATCGTTAGGATTGTCCACCCCCTCTAAGTCCTCTTTAGAGAATAGGATTACAGAGCCTACTCTCTCGTCCCCTCGTGGCCTCTTGGAGGCATCGCCTGTCCCTCAGGAAATCATGGCCACTGTCTTCTCAGTTGGGGCATTGTTGATACCGACCTGGGTAGGTGGGGCTACCGACGGGCACGACGTTGCTGGGTTCCCCCTCTGGATGAACTTGCCAAGGTAGCCTCGCTGGATGAGGTCCTCGATTGCCTTCTTTAGCTGGCAGCAATCCTCTGTGTTGTGGCCATGATACTGATGGAAGCGGCAGTAGAGGTTTTTGTTGCAGGGGGCTTCTGGCCTCAAGAGGGTAGGGCGCTGAGATACGACTCACCCTCGATTTTCATCAAGATGTGGGATATCAAAGCGAGTAGGAGGGTGAAGGGTCCCTTTATGGGGGCAAGGGTCCGTGGTCAGTTGTCGTCGTCGAGGGAGCTTAGGTCTCTCGGAATGAGGTTTGTTAGGCTCCGGACGGGCCTACTTTTTGCTGGAACCTACGTCCATCTCGTACCGAGAGGAGTTGACTTCGTCGGTGTGGATGTACTTTTGCACTCAGCTCAACAACTCGGCGTAAAATCGAGGGGGCTTCTTGTCGAGGGAGTAAGCAAAGGGAGAAGGGCGGAGCCCTCACTTCAAGGCCAGGGTGGCCACGGAGTCTTTGAGATTGTAAACTTCGAGCATGACCTCCTTGAACCAGGCCATGAAGTCCCTCAAGGACTTGCCACTCTTTGCTGGACAGCGAACAGGCTGTTGGCCATTCGAGGGATCTTTTGGCATGCATCGAAGTACCAAGAAGGTCCTCTCCAGCGACGAAAGGAGTTGATGCTGCGCGGTGGTAGGCAGGACTACCAGGTGCATGCAGCCTTCCAAGGGTGGCCGAAAAGGCAATGCAAAGGAGGGAGTCGATCATCCTCTGGACCTGCATGAGGACCTTATAGCTCTCCAGGTGGTTCAGGGGGTTAGTGGTGCCGTTGTAGAGGTCAAGCTGGGTAAACGAAACCGGTTGGAGATTGGCTCCTCCATGATGCAGCAAGATAGCAGAGGGCAGCTGTCGTAGTTCACCTTCGATTGATTGGTGATTTTGTGGCTGAGCTCCTTCAGCTGCTGGTTTTACTCGTCTAGTCGTCGCTCGGCCCAGCAAGCGATCCGACCATCGAAGGACCCATCCCTTGAAGATCCCAAGGATGGGAAGGGGTGGTGCCGATGATGATGTCCTCGCTCGGTCTCCTTTTCGTGCCACCTCTTAGGGAATTGCTTGCATGGCGGGAGGGAGACCGAGGACTCTAAGGTCTCTTGGCGATGATGCCTAGTTGAGCCATGACGGCGGCAAGCTTCCCTATGTAGGGATCTCCTACGGGTGGATTGCTGACTAGGTTGAACCCCCTGCGCCCGGCGAGGGTGGCTTTGGGTACTGCTGCGCGGCCATTAGCTGTTGTTGTAGCTATTGGTCCGCTGCCACAAGCGACTGAAATTGCAAGGTAAGGGCGGCGATCCGATCATCCTGAGGTGGTGGCGAAGGCAGAGCAAGAAGGTTAGCCCTCCTGCCGCTCGGCCCCTTGGCGATGCCTCCAGCGTAGCTGGTGGAAACCTCTTGGGCGTGCGTTACCACCATTTTTGTTTTCAAGAGGAATGGAGGTCTGTAGCTGATTACTTCAAAGCTTTCTATCTCCTCGACCCTCCTCCCTCTACCTAGCAAACCAATTTGTTGCCGCCAAATAACCTCCTTGAACGTCGGGTAGGGAATAGGTCCGTGAGATAGTGAGGATGAGATTGGAACCTTCGAACGCCTTCTCCTTGAGCAGGGTCCTACAAGGAATTCTTCGAAGGCCGGGTGTTCTGGTGGGGACCCTCCGACGCTCAAGTGAGAAATTTGAGAAATAGCAAAGATAACAGACTAAGACTTAGTCAGGGAAACTTGAAGTTCAGATCCCCCTTTTGTTATGNAATCGATTCACACAGCAAGTTGCGGGAAAATAGATAACTGGCGAAGCATAAAGGACATACCCTATTGATAGTATTTGCGGAGGTTGTCCGAGTTCCACGTTCGGGGGACGGATTTCCCATCGAGATCCTGCAGCTTGTAGGTTCCCGGCCCAATGATCTCCGTGATTTGGTACGGGCCCTCCCAGTTCGGCGCCAGCTTTCCTTGCTCCAGCGGTTTGGATACAGAAGCTTTTCGGAGGACGAGGTCGCCGGGTAGGAAGGTTTTCCCCTTGACCCTGGAGGCATGGTACCGAGCCACCCTCTGTTGATAAGCAGCCGTCCTGATTCGGGCCTTCTCTCTGACTTCCTCTACCAAGTCGAGGTTGGTGCGGAGTTGCTCGTTGCTGGCTTCCTCTGAATAACTCTCCACCCGCAAAGATGGGAGGCCTATTTCCACAGGGATGACGGCCTCCGTGCCAAAAGCCATTCGAAATGGAGTCTCGCCCGTCGGAATTCTCGGGGTGGTGCGATAGGCCCATAAGACATGGTGTAGCTCATCCGCCCACCTGCCTTGGGCTCTGGAGAGGCGAGCTTTGATTCCTTGGAGGAGAGTCCTGTTGGTCACTTCGGCCGCTCCGTTGGCTTGTGGGTGCCCGACCGAAGTAAGGTGGTGACGGATTCCGTGTTCCTCGCAGAATTGGCGGAACTTGGAGTTGTCGAACTGCTTACCGTTATCGGTGATTATGGTGTGGGGGAGGCCGAACCGGCAGACGATGGACCTCCATACAAAGTCTCTGGCCCGTGCTTCGGTGATTTGCGCAACTGCTTCCGCTTCAACCCACTTGGTGAAGTAGTCAATGGCGACAAATAAGAATTTCCGCTGTCCCGTCGCCAGCGGGAATGGGCCGAGGATGTCCATCCCCCACTTGGCAAAGGGCCAGGCGGAGGATATAGAAACTAGCTCGGCGGAAGGGAGCCTCTGGATGCTTGAATGTCTCTGGCAGGCGTCACAGGCTCGGACTAGGTCGTCCGCGTCTTTCTGCATGGTCGGCCAGTAATAGCCTTGCCGCAGCACCTTGTGGCATAGGGACCGGCTTCCCAGATGGTTGCCGCAAATCCCTTCATGTACCTCTCGTAGAGCATAGTTCGCCTCGGGTGGGCGGAGGCATCTGAGCAGCGGCATAGAAAAAGACCGCTTGTAAAGTTGGCTGTCAATCAATACATAGTGGGTCGCCTGCAGCTTCAATTTCCTGGCCTCTCTTCGGTCGGATGGGAGCGACCCTTCTTTGAGATAGTTGAGGATAGGGTCGAACCAGGATGGTTCGGCCTCGATTTGCATCACCCGATCGGCTTCCATGATACTCGGCTTTTCCAGAGTCTCCAGATGGAATTTTTGTTCAGCATCCATCGTCTCCGCGGTTGCCAATCGGGAGAGTAGGTCGGCACGGGCGTTTTCCGATCTAGGAATTTGAATAATTTCAAACTCGGCAAAGTGGGGAAGTAGGCCGCGCACCTCTTGGAGATATCGGATCATGTTGGGTTCTCGGGCTTCAAACTCTCCCCGCACATGGCCGGCCACCAGCTGAGAGTCGGTGAAGGCGTTAAGCTTTTCCACCTTCAGGTTGCGGGCGATCCGGAGACCAGCTAACAGGGCCTCGTACTCGGCTTCGTTGTTGGAAGCCGGGAAGGAGAATCGGACGCCATATTCGAAGATCATTCCTCTGGGCTGGTGAGGACTAGACCCGCACCGGAGTGATGGGCATTGGACGACCCATCGACGTGAAGGAGCCACCGAGCTTCAGGCTTTGGTCCTTCGGGATTTTCTGGGGTAGAGCCGTCTTCTGGGATGGTACACTCGAGGAGGAAATCGGCCAGCACTTGGGCTTTGATGGCCGGGCGAGGTTGAAAATGTATGTCATGCTCGCTTAGTTCGACGGCCCATTTGGTCATTCTCCCCGATGTTTCTGGACGGTGGACCACCGCCTTGATGGGTTGATCGGTGAGGACCGTCACTGAATGTGCTTGAAAATAAGGCCGTAGCTTCCGGACTGAGGTGATCAAAGCCAGCACTATTTTCTCAATCCTGGTGTACCTCGTCTCCGCATCGCGGAGCAGCCTACTCACATAGTAGATCGGCCTCTGGATTTTGCTTTCTTCTTTGACTAGCACCGAGCAAACTGCGCCCTCTGAAACGGCCAGGTACAGAAATAGAGTCTCCCCCGGGATCGGACTACTGAGAAGCGGAGGCGAGCCGAGGTACTTCTTGAGATCTTGAAATGATTTCTGGCACTCAGGAGTCCACTGGAAATTTTTGGCCGATCGGAGAGTTTTGAAGAAGGGGAGGCATCTCTCGGCTGACCGAGCCACGAAGCGGTTAAGGGCCGCTATCCTCCCGGTTAAGCGCTGGACCTCCTTAATAGACGCTGGGGGCGCCATTGTTGGAGAGCTTGAATCTTCTGAGGGTTAGCCTCGATACCCCGCTGGGAGACCATGAAGCCGAGGAATTTCCCGGAATTGACGCCGAAGGCACACTTGGTTGGGTTGAGCTTCATTCCATATTTGCGCAGCGTGGCAAAGCTCTCCGCGAGGTCCTCAACATGCCGCAGCGCTTCCTTGCTTTTGACCAGCATATCATCCACGTACACCTCCATGTTCCGGCCGATTTGCTCCTTGAACACCTTGTTGACCAGCCGCTGGTAGGTCGCTCCTGCATTTTTAAGACCGAAAGGCATAACTCGGTAACAGTAGGTACCTCGGTCGGTTATGAAGGCGGTCTTTTCTTCATCTTCGGGGGCCATCCGGATCTGATTGTAGCCCGAATAGGCATCCATGAATGACAGCATTTGGTGGCCTGAGGTGGCGTCCACGAGCTGGTCGATCCGAGGGAGGGGGAAGCTATCCTTTGGGCATGCCTTGTTGAGGTCGGTGAAGTCGATGCAGATCCTCCATTTGCCATTCGACTTTTTCACCATGACGACATTTGACAACCAACTTGGGTAATTCACCTCTCGGACAAAATTGGCTTTGATGAGTTTGTCGACCTCCTCTTCAATGGCTTTTTGCCGTTCTGGGGCGAAGCTTCTCTTCTTCTGCTTAACAGGCCTGTGCATCTCGTCCACATTGAGGCGATGGACGAGGACCTCGGGGTTAATCCCTGGCATGTCGGAGGCGGTCCAGGCGAAGATGTCCGCATTGCTTTGGAGGAATCTGATCAGCTCGCGACGAGGCTCTCCTTCGAGTAGCGACCCGATCCTTATGGTTCGGTCGGGCCGAGCTTCGTCCTAGCGGTACTTCTTCCAGTTCTTCCGCCGGTTCTCCGTTGTTCGGCGAAACCTCGCGAGCGTCTAGCCCGTCAACCTCGGGAATTCTGGACTGAAGGCTCGTGACGAAACATTGCCGAGCCATGGCCTGACTTCCCCGAACCACTCCAACTCCTTGCTCGGTGGGGAACTTCATAGACAGATGTGGGATAGAGACAACCGCCTTAAGGGACATCAAGCCGGCCTGCCGAATATGGCGTTGTATGGGGACCTGAGGTCGGTCACTAGGAAGTCGGTCTGTACAATGGTTACGAGGGGCCAGGTTCCTGCGCGGACCGTCAGGGTGACGATTCCTTCTGGGATGATGACGTCGCCGGTGAATCCCATCAGGGTGGAATCCACGGCTCGAAGGTTTTCCATGAGCAATTTCATCCTGGCAAACACACCGAGGTACAAAACGTTTACCGAACTTCCACTATCGACGAGGATTCGGCTTACATCATAATTGTTCAAGTTAAGGGATACAACAAGTGCGTCATCGTGGGGAGCTGTATCCCAAGAAGATCATCATCAGAAAAGGAAAGTTCGCCGTGCGCGCCTTCTTTGGCACCGGCGCATCACCGTTGCCCCTGGAGCTCGATCCGCCGGCCTCCTCAATCATGTTGATACGGCCAACCACAGGCGGATTTGGTGGAGGAGGGAGTTGTGGGAGCTCGGGCTGGCGATCACCTCCTTGTTGCTGCGGCTCGGGTGCTCTCTGAACTGGTCCAAGCCGTCCCCGCCGAATCAACCTCTCGATTTCATTCTTCAGCTGCCAGCATTCTTCGGTGTCATGACCATGCTCCCTATGGTAGCGGCAGTACTTGGCGGGATCTCTTCGGGTCGGGTTCCCTCGGAGAGGTACTGGTCGGGGAAGCTGGCGCTCTATCTCCATGAGGATCTGCGCCCGGGGCACAGTCAGCGGAGTATAGCGATCGAATCGCCTGGGAGGACTCCGGGAGCGATTCCTTGGCGGCAGCGGAGGGACTCTTGGGCGGCGGGGCGGACTTGGCCGACGGACAGGGCGGTGTCTGTCGGGAGCTTTGGGCTCTTGCTTCTTTCTTGCTTGCTCAGCGCGGGCCACTCTCCGCGACTCCTCGACCCTAGCGTATTTGTCCGCAAGGGCCATCATATCAGACAGACATGGGGGGTAGCTGACCTCCATGCCAGATAGAAGTCGCTCTCCTTTGAAACTCCCCCCGCTAGGGCGGACATAGCCACCTCATGATTAAGGTGGTCCACCTCCAACATGGCCTTGTTGAAACGGCCAAGATAATTTCTCAAGGACTCCCCTCTCTCTGCTTGACTTCGGAGAGGGAGTCGGATCTCCGTCGGTGGCGGCGGCTGCTGACGAACTGGCCAATAAAAAGGTGGCTCAGCTCGTCGAATGAATCAATGGAACCCGGTTTCAAGGCGTTGAACCAGGTTCGGGCGGATCCTCTGAGGGTGGATGGGAAGGCTCGGCAGAGGATCGCATCAGATGCTCCGTGGAACATCATTATTGACCGGAAGCTACTGAGATGGTCGTCCGGATCAGTGGAGCCGTGATAGGGCTCGACGGTTGGCAGCTTAACGTGGGAGGGAATCACTTCCTCCATGATTCCCTTAGAGAAAGGGATGCCCTGCTCTGCCTTGGGCTGGGGCAGATGGGTCTGCTTGGCGGCGTCCAGCTCCTGACGCATCTCTTGGATCTGACGGCGGATCTCCTCCTCACCGGCTAGAGGAGGGGCTGGGCGCGAGAACCGCAAGGATGGCGTCGAATCATGGTGAGACGTCGCCGGAGAGAGGGAGCGGGCTCGCCGAGATCTGGGAGGATCTCTATCATAACCGGTTCGAGGGACCGGTTTGTCCCCCCTGGGGCGATGTGGGGGATCCGCTGATTCGCGCGGATCAGAGGAGGAGGTTGCCGGCGAAGAAGAAGTCGCCGCTTCTTTCTGGGGATGCGAAGCAGGAGGAGCCGTAAGGTGCTCCTGTACCAGATGGGTAAGGGCCTGGACTTGCTGGACCAGTGTAGCGAACTGGTCCTGGGTCACCGGAATGGCAGGCGGCGACGGAGTCTCGACAGGTGGGGGTTGTGGCGCTGTGGCGCCAGTCGGATCAGGCCTCTGGGAGGCGACCTGATCTTGGGCATCAGAGGTTGCTCTCTTTCGGTTGGCCATCAGAGAGGTTCTTCTCCGAATCGGGATCCTTGTCTCCTTTCTTCAAGTTTTAACGGGACTTGAGACCCTTCCTCTAGCGCCAATCTGTTGCCGCCGGAATCCATCCTCCGACTCGGGCGCGGTCAATCTCCAGGGAGAGCGGTGCTGTGGACCTGCACAAGAAGTCCACACGCGGGAGGCGCTGGGGGTGGCCCTCCGTGGAAGACCCTCCGACGCTCAAGTCAGTGGGGGAGGAATCAGCGATCAACCAGAAAGTGGGGAGGTGGATCTCTCCGGGAAGCCTCTCCGGGAGCGGTCAATCGGAAGCTCTGAGAAGGGCAGAGCGCCGACGAGCTGCCGGGGAGAGAAAGATGCGGGGGTGGGTCTGCGTCAGGAGTCGCGTACCTGAGGGAATCTGCCAATCTGATATTTATAGACTGTCACCTGGGGACTTGAGCATCTTCTGGAAGGTCTGGGGTTGTTACGATACGGGGGTAGACAGAATCAGGCCGTTGTGGGGCCGTTAGAATCCACGCCTTATTTGCTAAGGGATCGACGGCTGGAGAGCTCCTTGATGTCTTGGGATCTGGGCGAGTAGACCTGGGGCGGTTACAATAGGTCTTAGGCCACGTCTCAACATGATTCCTTGCCTAAGGTGCTGCTCGGGTAAGCTTAAGCTCTCCCGCGTCAGGTTCCGCGGAGGTAGACGTCAGGGCGTGGATCGCTAGGTAGAAGCGAGCTACGGAAGCCCGGAAGGGGCTGAGCTAGGGAAGCCCGGAAGAGGCCGAGCTAGGGAAGCCCGAAAGGGGCCGAGCTACGGAAGCCCGGAAGGGGCCGAGCTACGGAAGCCCGAAAGAGGCCGAGCTAGGGAAGCCCGGAAGAGGCCGAGCTACGGAAGCCCGGAAAGGGCCGAGCTACGGAAGCCCTGAAGGGGCCGAGCTAGGGAAGCCCGGAAGAGGCCGAGCTACGGAAGCCCGGAAAGGGCCGAGCTACGGAAGCCCGAAAGAGGCCGAGCTAGGGAAGCCCGGAAGAGGCCGAGCTACGGAAGCCCGGAAAGGGCCGAGCTACGGAAGCCCGGAGGGAGACGACGGGAGGAGGTCAGCCTTAGCCGCCTCGCACGGATATGAATGCAATGACGATTTTACCCCCCAACAATTTCTAAACACTTCACTCTTCCTTATTTTTGGTTTCATATTGGATAATATTTTTTTAAAGCTCTTTCTTACGTTAAGTTATAGAAAGGAAAGGTCTTTATGTATCAGTATGATGATTGATCATGTATACATGTAATCATACATATCAAAAATAGTTTTGTTCTTTTATGCATTGCATGTGCAGCCTGAATGCGCATGAATTTTTCAACTTATTCGTAGAGATTGGGCCGAGCTTTGTGTAGCCCAATTATGTTTGACCCAAAACAATTCATTACAAATACCTATCAACGGATGACACACAACAACTGTTAGACTAAAGGAAAAGACTTTGTATACAATATTCGGTATAGTAAATCCTACATGAGCTACATTGCTTTTTTTTATTGGTCTACGTATATTTAACATGATGAGATAGGATAACAGAGATTATGATTACAAATTCATAAGTGATACGTTGTTCCTAATGGAACATAACGAGACAGCTTGCCTTCTGAAAAAATATTAAGACATCCCAATTGTAAAATTATGATACCGTGGTTATAAAATTATGATACCCATTAAAAAAATGTTAAGATGGCTTTACAATGTTTCGGCTGAAAAAATTAACCCCAGTTGTAAAATTACAATACCGTCATTATAAAATAATGATACCCATTTAGAAAGCTAAAAAAAATTACAACACCCTAATTGTAAATTTATGACAATATAGTTATAAAATTACGACACCTATTCAGAAAATATTAAGGCAAAGCTTTACGATATCCCGGTTAAAAAAATTACGATACCCCAGTTGTAAAATTATAACATCGTAGTTATAAAATTACGACACCCATTAAGAAAGTTGAAAAAAAATTACAATACCCGAATTGTAAATTTATGACACCGTAGTTATAAAATTACGATACCCATTTAGAAAATGTTAAGGCAAAGCTTTACGATATCCCGATCGAAAAAAAAAAATTATGACATTTCATTTGTAAAATTATGATATCGTATTTATAAAATTATGATATCCATTCAGAAAGCTAAAAATAATTACGACACCCTATTTGTAAATTTATGACATCGTAGTTATAAAATTATGGTATTCATTCAGAAAACATGCGCTACACTGCCTCTAGTAGTCCGTACACAAATTAAAAAAAAATAAACTAAACGAGCATTAATGCATGTCACATTCAAAATTTAAGATCGTATCTAGCTATTCTGTCCTGTTTTATCACATCATATGGACCAATAAGAAGGAACGATGAAGCCTATATAGGATTTGCTGCATTGAAAATAATGTACAAAGACTTTTTCTAAGCCAAAAACTCATCCTCGATCATCTATCCATTAGAATCCCTCTTTTATTTCTCTGAAATGCATCACAAATTCTGAAGGCCAAAGGATATCCTCTTATCTTTGCTTACAAATTATAACATCACAATCAATCCTTATAGTCGGAAGTTAAATCTTGAAGGATCGATGTGTTAAAGACCGAGTGATTGATCCCAACTTTATTGCTCGACGCAGCACATGAGAAATTCTGAGATTCGTGCTGTATCTCATGATTTACTTTCCAATGCACCGTCCTAACTCGCAAAATCTATAGCACCAATTCTCTCAAGCTAACTTTTTTTTTTTTTTACAAACGATCACATCATTCTAGAATGGGTTAAATTTGAAATATCAGAATATAAAAGTTGGATCAGAATAGAAGGGCATGTATCTTCCTACTTCTAGCTTCAGTATCCAGAATGATCAGTAATCCTAGCGGCAATTCAGTCGACCGCAAAGTTAGCTTCCTTATAGATATGTAGAATGAGGACACTCTAAATTTTTTAAAAGATGGATCAAATGGGATCCCGATAAAATCAGCGGATAACAGTGATAGAATATCTCTCTATAATCAAACAACAGCACAAAACACCGGTGGCATAGAAGATTTTGCTCAAGCAACCTTTACCTGCTGCACAGTGATAACATCGAATTAATGATTTATAATAATGATTATAATATTGATTTCAATAAAGCTTGGAAGCCGGTATGAGAGATCAAAATATTTTTATTTTATAGTTTTATTTTTCAATCATGTTCCATCAGTACCTCGATTACTTAGGATTTAATTTTATCTGAAAAAAATGAGGTCATACTTATGAGTTTTACTGCTCAAAATCAATAAATCATGCTGCAGATAGAGGCGCCGTTACTGGTCAACCATTGCAATATCCTAACGCTTAAAAGGCAACTAAATAATAAAACTAACTAAAAGTCTATTTTAGCTCTGTTAACCAAACAGAAGAAATATCAAAGCTATAAATTTACGGTTTCTATTTTTCGAACAAACAAAGTGTTAGAACATTTATTCTATAGAAATGTATTTTCTAAAATACTGCAAATCTTTTTTGCTTGTTCTACACATCAAACCATAACATCTCAAAGACAGCTGCTATTCCAATTAATTCTGTGTTAATGAACCTAAATTATGTGACTTAAAAACTCAATAACAAATGAACTTAAGTTATAAAGATAATTTTTTCTTTTTCAGACTAAATTTGAAGTATTACAATTTTTTTTTCTCTTTACAAGAGTAGCTTCATGACGAAATTCTATCATTATCAATAATTCTTTTTTTTATGCCTATCAACTTTTGTACACTTAAATCGATTCTAATGGTAGCGTTAACTCTACCACCATTGGTATTTTTTTTTTAAATGTCCATCAACTTTTGTATACTACTTTGATACCATCAATAATGCGTCAAGTCCAATTGCTATTTTAATTAACTTAGCTAGTAAACTTAAATCATGATCTAAAAACTCGAATGAAACTTAATTGAAAGTAATTGAATTTGAGTTATAAGCATATGAACTAAATTTGAATACCACACAAATTATGCATTAAAAAAAAAGGGTAAGTAAGGAATGTTAACTTAAAATAATAAATTTCAAATTAGTGGAATTCAGATTAGATACAATTTTTTTATATTTTTATAACTAAAAGATTTAAAATTTAGAAAAAAATGTATGGATTTCAATGTAGAAATAGTGGCGCAAAACAAGTGCTGGCGCATGCCAGGCCGTGGACTATGCTTGGCCTAAGGTTTGAATGTCCTAGGTTCGATGTAGCAAGTTATATGTGGGCTGCACCATCCTTTTTTATTGGTCCATATGAATTATACATGGCTTGATACGATAAAACAAGGATACCATCTTAAATTTTAACGTAACGTGCATTAATACCTGTTTGATTTTTTTTAGAATTTATGTATAGGCTGCGATGCATGTTTTCTGAATGGGTATCGTAATTTTATAACTACGGTATCGTAAATTTACAACTGGAATGTCGTAATTTTTTTTAATTTTTTTAATAAGTGCCTTAATTTTATAATTACGATGTCGTAAGTTTACAACTGGGATGTTGTCTTAAATTTTTATATGACGTGCATTAATATCCATTCAGCTTTTTTTTTTGAAATTTATGTATAGACATATTTTCTGAATGGGTATCGTAATTTTATAACTATGGTGTCGTAAATTTACAACTAGGATGTCGTAATTTTTTTGATTTTTTTAATGAGTGCCTTAATTTTATAATTACGATGCCGTAAGTTTACAACTGGGATGTCTTTTGATATGACGTGCATTAATATCCATTCAGCTTTTTTATTGAAATTTGTGCATAGACATGTTTTCTGAATGGGTGTCGTAATTTTATAACTATGGTATCGTAAATTTATAACTAGATATTGTAATTTTTTTTTGTTTTTTGAATGGGTGTCGTAATTTTATAACTATAGTATCGTAATTTTAAAACTGGGGTGCCCCAGCCGAGCCATTCCTATCCTTATGCCCCGGCCAGACTCAGGCACTCAAGCACCTTTGCGGAATCCGGTGCGGGAGAGTTCAAACAAAAATCATACCCAAGAGTGGCCTAGAGCCCTAGAGCTTACAACGTCTTCGAATCCCAAGACATTAATCAGCTCTCCCAGCCGTCGATCTTCTAACTAACGAGATACAAATCTTATTGACCTCATAATAAACTGGATTCGAATCCTAACGGCTTTCGGATCCACGACACCCAAGGAATCAGGTGATCCTCTATAAATAGAACCGTCTCCCGGCTTCTCAGGTATGCGCACTTGCTTACTGGCCTACTCTCTTCTACCTCTGCTCACCCCTTTCCACCATTAACGCTATGCTCAGAGCTCTCGAGAGGCTACCCTTGGAGAGACTCTTCAGCAAAAGCTTTCTCCTCACATTTATTGATTGCCGATCCCCGCTGACTTGAGCGTCGGAGGGTCTTCCGCGGAGGGTCACCCCCAATGCCTCTCGCATGAGGACTGTTTTGCAGGTCCGCCCAGGAGGGAGCCCGATTGCGTCCGAGTCGAGGACAGATTTCAGATCCGGAATGGGGTCTCGCCAATGGGGATAGGGCTTCCTTCTCCACGAGTGGAGAGCTACTCGGAGGAAGCCAATGATGAGCAGCTCCGCACCAACCTCGATCTGGTGGAAGAGATCAGAGAGAAAGCTCGAATCAGAATAGCTGCATACCAGCAAAGAGTGGCTCGTTATCACGCCTCCAGAGTCAAAGGAAAATCCTTCTTACCCGGCGATCTTGTCCTCCGGAAAGCATTCGTCTCAAGCTACTAGAGCAAGGAAAGCTGTCTCCGAACTGGGAAGGCCCCTATCAAGTGGCGGAAGTCATCGGACCTGGCACCTACAAGCTCCAGGATTGAGCGAGAAATCTATTCCCGGATGTGGAATTTGGACAATCTCTGTATATACCATCAGTAGGGTACGCTTTCTATAGACTTGCCCCATTTGCAGCTTTAGCATCTTATTTCTATTATCCGCGGTATGACCGCTACAATTTTTCCAAAAAAAGTCGTAATAGAAAACAGATGCTGCTTACGCATCCATTCTCGGCGCAACCGAGCTATCTCCGTACCTCGGTTGGGCCGAGTCTTGAGCTAAATCTCCATACCTCAGCTGGGTCGAGTCCTATTTCACAAAGACTTGGTATGGCCGAGTACCCCCAGTCCGACTAGGGACCAAGTGATCTCCAAAACTTCGATCGGATTCGGCAGCTTACAAGCCCCGGCCGGACCAAATGTTAAAGAAAACTCCGACGGGCAGCTTACAAGCCCCGGCCAAACCAAATGTTAAAGAAAACTTGACCAGATTCGGGCAGCTTACAAGCCCCGACCGAACCAAATGGTAAAGAAAACTCCAACCGGATTTGGGCAGCTTACAAGCCCCGACCGGACCAAATGTTAAAGAAAACTCGACCGAATTCGGGCAGCTTACAAGCCCGGTCGGACCAAATGTTAAAGAAAACTCGACCGAATTTGGGCAGCTTACAAGCCCTGGCCGGACCAAATGTTAAAGAAAACTCTGACTGGATTCGGGCAGCTTACAAGCCCCGACCGGGTCAAATGGTAAAGAAAACTTCGACCGGATTCGGGCAGCTTACAAGCCCCGGCCGGACCAAATGGTAAAGAAAACTCCGACCAAATTCGGGCAGCTTACAAGCCCCGATCGGACCAAATGGTAAAGAAAACTTCGACCGGATTTGGGCAGCTTACAAGCCCGGTCGGACCAAATGGTAAAAAAAACTTTGACCGGATTCGGGCAGCTTACAAGCCCCGGCCGGACCAAATGGTAAAGAAAACTTCGACCGGATTCGGGCAGCTTACAAGCCCCGGCCGGACCAAATGTTAAAGAAAACTTCGACCGATTCGGGTAGCTTACAAGCCCCGCCGGACCAAATGGTAAAGAAAACTTCGACCGGATTCGGGCAGCTTACAAGCCCCGGTGGACCAAATGGTAAAGAAAACTTCGATCGGATTCGGATAACTTACAAGCCCCGGCCGGGTCAAACGGCGCAAAAGCCTCGGCTAGAGCCGGTGCGCGTCTCTTACCAAAATCCTTGGCCAAACCGAGTGATATCTCCGTACCTTGGCAGGGCCAAGTAAAACACCGAAAAGCCTCGGCAACAACCGAGCGATATTCTTAAACCTCGGCAACAACCGAGTGATATTCTGAAAGCCTCGACTACAACCGGGTGATGTATTATCTGAAACCTCGGTCAAGTCAAATGACGTACTTATAAAACATTATCTGAAGCTCCGGCCTAGACGAGTAATATCTCAAACACTCTGACGCAACTAAGACATCCTATTATACTTCGGCAGAAGCAAGCAACCTTCTTATGCTCAACAGTTAAGACACGCGAGCTGTCTCTTTCCGAAGAAATACCTGCTTCGTTCTACAAACGAGATCATGCTCACCACGTGGGTTCACAAGACCGCCCAGGTCTACCTCTGACCCAAGCAGGGATAAACGCTTTTCTCCACTGGGGACCGAATATCGATCTTAGCAAAAACAAGGTAGCAAGAATGCTGCCGAAATATGCTATGACACAAAAAGCGTGATATGGGTGTAGCAACTCTCAAACATAATCCCATCGAAAAAGAAGCAGATGCTAAAAGAAGAAAGAATAAAACTTTCTTTATTTCTTCATCAATGAAAAAGAGTTACAACCTCCTAAGAGGCATTACAAGTGCATCGTGGCACAGGAAATAAAAACGAGTAAATAGCTCGATCGGACTGCTTCAGTCAGCTTCGGTTAATAATGATGTTTCGGCATCTGACCCAAGAGATCGGACAACCAATCAGCTCGCCCTGAACCGCCGGTTAAGGCCAAGCCGGCTTCCCATGGGTCCTCTGGATGAGCAAAGAGATCCAAGAACAGAAGGAAGACCCGTGGATGCTGATGCTGAGGATGTGTCTCCCCCAAGTGGGATGCCGGGCTGCTGGACACTGCTCGACTGTGAAAAGCGGGGACAAGCAGACCAGCACTGCTCTCAACTCCCTCTTCACAGGCAGAAGATCCCCCAGCCGAATGAGCTAAGGGAACCAGCCCGAGGGAGAAGGAAAAGTCTATGCGTACTATGGGGGTACATGTGCACTTCCTACCCTGCGACCCCCGCAGCAAACCACAAAGGACACACAGGAAGCGCATATGTGGCTCTCCATGTGATCTCTGCGGATCTCCCGTGCGCTCTCCATATGATCTCCAAAATTCTCTCTTGAGGACGGTCTGCTCTTTAGCAACTTCTTCATCACCCCAGCTATCCGGGGAAGTTGACTTGCAAAAGGAAAGCTCATTCTCTCCACCCTCAACCTAGGGGACATAGACATCATGAAAACTCTCACAACTCACGGAGAAGAAAGCTTTGGGAGATAGCCTAACATGGCCCCCTCCTCCATTTTATAGGCAAACGGACCGGGAGCAGCTATTAGAGCGGAAAGCCCCGAGATTCAAAATGCCCTGGCCACACTACCACGTGGCATCCCAGGATGAAAAGAGCGCTCCTCGAAGCGCGCCAAACGCGTTACCCATGCCATGACACACGCCAGAAGATTTTTCTCTGATCTCGAATCAAAAGCCTTAAGTGCAGGAAATCGACCGCCGGTCCTTGAGATACGGACAGGCCTGGAAATCGCTCGATGAAAACAACATGCTCCAATGACAAACGAGTGCTTATGTCACACGCTAAAAAGACCTACATTGGAAAAAGCTGACGGGATAAATGACTCCGAAAATAGCGAGGCATCCTTTTGTAGCTTGCAAAGCCGTATTATCCATTTCGGCAAAAAGAAGGTCAACTCGCCTTGGAAAAGACAAGGCACTGGCAGAGTAATAAAAAGGCGCAGAAGTCAAGTACTCCTCAATAAAGGCACATTGATATCCCCTGCTCTGGGCCAACCGCCCATTATGTCTTGGCATAAATTGAGGCATCGCCTTGTGCTTCAACTCAAAGCCAAGATTGCCTCTATACTTCGGACTAAACCGAGGCATCTCTTCTCGGTTCAACATAACCGAGCGTTATGTTATGCTTCGATCCAGATCGAGATAGCTGCCCTTGCCTCAACAACAATGGAACGCTCCTTATACCTCGGCATAGCCGAGTATACGCAATGCTCCGGCTGGAACTTACGAGTTCCATTTACCTCGGTCAAAACGGGGACGCCATGCTCTAGCCTCGCTAAGATTACTAGAGATTCCCCGGGAGGGTGGTTCATTTCGTAAGACCCGAACGATAAGAAAAAATGTTTCGGAGGTGGTAGCAGACATAAAAATTGCGAAAATTCCTTTTCATTCACCACAAAAAGAGAAACAAAAGGAAAAGAAAAAGGTACATGAACCCTCACAGGGGCTTATCATCTTCTACAGGCGCCACTGAGCTTTCCCCGCACAGAGCTGGCCCGGCCACTTGTCGTTGGAGGGACGCCACCTGCCTCTCCAGCCGGTGTTGTCTTGGCAGAGGAGCTCGATCTCTCTTGTAGTAACGGCCAGATACTGCTCGGCCGTCTTTCGGATTTGTTCACGATCCGCAAACAGTGACGCTAAAACCTCCCCATTGATGGTCACTGTGGTGCGGCCCCAACGGGGCCCCCCACGGCCGCTAACGCCACTGCTTGGTGTTTCGATCGATCGCCCCTCACCTCTGGAAGCCATCTCAGTATCTGAAAATCTGACGAGATCAGCTGAAAAGATGATTAACGATGGTGCTCCTCCACTCATTTTTAAACTGCTCCTGGCGGGTATCTCGATCGCCAGGACCATTAATTCCAACATTACTACCGCGGGACACGCCACGTGTCACCGCCTCAGCGGGCGCTCGCGGGAAACGAAGAGTTCCACTCCCTCATCGAAGAGGATCATCAGTAACTTTGCGGCACTCGGGATGCACCCCCCTTTCTCGGGACCAAACCCCTCCATTCGAATTATGTTACCTGAAGCTATATTCCTTACGCCCAAACCTGTGCATCGGACTGGGGAACCTCGCCGAAAGCATGCCTACTTTTCACTCCGAACAAGCCGAATTGTTTAACCTCGGCTCTAACCAGGATACCCCTGCAATTCTCGACCATTCCCAGTCGAACTATCCAATACTTCGGCGGGGTGAATTCCCTTACCCGCTCCGAGCGGGACTGAAACTATGTTCCTCGGCAGCACCAGACCATTTTATGCCTCGGCCGAGCTTGCCCATTCTCTACTTCGGACAAACCAGGTAATCCTTATACCTTGGCCTCGACCGAGACACCTATTCTAGCCTGAGTTCAACCGACTTAAGAGCGCGAACGAGTTATAATTTGTTCGCAGTTGGAAGAAAACTTGAGATAAAAGATCAGCCAGGAAAACAAACAAATAGAGGTGAAAAACCTGTTCATCAGAAATTTCAGTCAGGCCACAAGTCCAAAAAGCAAAAAATACACAAATGACCCTCAAGGATCAGGGGCTGGATCAGTCCCAGCGGTATCCTCAGCAAGACTCGGAGAGGCTTGGCTCGCTTTGCCCACTTCAAAAGTCGTCTTTCCTTTGGCGGCAAGCTTGGAGTATCCTTCGAGAGCCGCGGCATCACTAGAGCCCAAAATTGCGTCAAGATCGATGTCTGAGATGTTTTCGTACTCGACTTCTTCGGCCCCGGGGTATATGCCTCAAAGGGTTCAACATCCAAAAAGAGAGGTCCCATTCGGATGCTCCCGAGATATTCTAGTTCGGACCTCCTCCGCGCCAAGCTGAAAAGCCTCGGCGCAAGTCGCATCTTGTTCGCCCCGAAGTATGGTGAGATGCCTTTCAGCCTCGGCAACTTGGCTCAAGAGTGAGACGATTTGCTCCTCAGTCTCGGCGACCCGCCCTTCGAGCTCTGAGCTCCTTTGTCGACTCGACGACAGTTCCCCTTGCAGGATCTCTAATTGGCTTCGGCCCTCCAATTTCGCCTTCTCCATCTGCAAACACAGGGTTAGCCGATGCAACAATGAGCCGATAGGAAGATTAAAAAGATGATATCGTACCTCCTCCTCCTGCCGAGCTAATCTCCTGGTTAATTCCTCGACCTCGCCGAAGGCCCTCTGCTTGTCGGCCTTAACCAGCTTGATCCTGTCCTTGAGGTCGTTGATCCTCGACTGCTTGCTGTTGGCTTCTTCCCTGGACTGGGAGAGCTCGTTATCAAGCTTGGCCAATCTCTCCTGATCCCATCTGATCCTGTCATCCTTGGCAATAATGCAATGATTTAGCTGCCGGACTTTCTCCTCCGACTCGCCAAGCATTCTATTCAGGCGATTCTTCTCGGCAGTTTCTCTCCCCAGCCTGTCTCGACTTTTGTCGAGCTGCTTCCTAGCAATTTTCATTTCTTCAGCATGTCTAGATGTGACCTGTGATAACTCCGAGCATGCTTCGTCGTACCTCGCCCGAAGCCCATGTAGTTCCTTAACTTCGAGCCATAACCTGGATACGTCGTCGAGGGCGGCCTGATGCAATCCCCTCGCCATGCCAAGTTCTTTTAGCGGTGTCCAGAAGTCGCTCAAATTTATCAGACGCCTCTGCTTGCAATCGAGCTCAGTACTGACTCTCCTGGCCTGAACGCTGGCCCCTGTCCTAGGCTCAAGCACCAGCACAATGCCCTAGTGATCAGAGCGCACTGCGAAACAAAACTCAAATAAGAATAAGGAAGCGCGTCAAGTTAATCAGAAAGCGCCCACTACTTTGGAATAGCAACTCACCCAGGAGGTGTAAGACCTGGCTAGCTCCATGAGGGCGGAATTGTTGATTTTAGGAAGGAGATGAATATCCTTTGCTGCGTTCTGCTGACCGAACGGCGTCGATAAGATCCAAGTCTGCAAACTCGTTCGTCAAGGGACCCGCGCTCGGATACAGTGCCGACTTCATCAGAGTAGAGAACGCCTCCTCGATAGCCAGATCCAAACTCCCAGGCTGCCCATCTGAGGGTTCAGTCCGGGCAACCTCAGACTGAGAAGCTTTCAATCTCCTGGCCTCCTTCAGCAAAAGCCTGGCCTGCGATTCCTCGGATAACTCGGCCAGCCCAGGCCTCAATGTTCCCGAGGCTCCAATGGGAGAGGCTTCGGCTGGAAGGTCATCATCTGTCCTCTTTCCTCACCCGAAGGACCTCTTCAATCATCGGCGCCTGCTCCTCCCCCGCGAGCTCCACCGAAGCCTCGATCTGTTCACCAGCTCCTCTGACCTCCTCAGGAGGAAGCTCTCCAGCAAAAATTCCTCCGAGCCTCTATTACTGATGGCCCAACGTCGCCGCCCTCTAATCCCTCCGAGGGAGGCCCTTCAATGATAGGCTCACCCTGAACTTCCGATAGAGCCTCGTCCGGCTATCCACTATCTCCACCACCAAAGGACAAGGGATCTCGGCCACCCTCTCTGGGTCCTCCTCCGCCCTCTGCTCCTCCGTCATGACTATTGCTCCCTCCTCCAACTGAGGGGACCCCTCTCTCACTGCCGACTCCCCCACATCCTTTTCTTCGATGGTAAAGAGCGCGGGCTAGCCCTGACTCGCCCAGCCTCCGGCGAGTGCTCTCCAGAAAGACGAACCTTCTTCTCATGCTTACGCCTTTCTGCACTACCAGCCTCTCTCGGGCGCTTGCCCAACTCTTTCTTTATGCGGCCCTCCAGCGCAGATTTCTTGGCTGCAAGCGCAGTAGACAAACAATCAGACCGAGACATACTCGCTCGAATAAAATCAATGGAAGGGAGAAAGAAAAAGACTTACCTTGTACATCGACGGGGCTAAGTCCGGCGGCAAAAAGAGCCTCCTCGATAGCAAAACATTGGCCGAGAACACTCGACCGTCAAGAAGGACCCCTAGGTCCTCTTCCGTTCGGATAGGGCTGGATGCGCTTCCATATCCCTAACATGGTTTCCCATCCCCGCGGGAAGCCGGAACCGATGTTCCCTTCGGCGATAAAGAATTGAACCTTCCATTCCTTTATGGACGACGGTTTATCCATGATCGTCCTAAATGACTTCCGAGGTCCGATATAGGACCACTCCGAGCTCCTCCCGATATTAGATGGTAACAAACACGAAACAGGGACAGAGTTGCTGTTACCTGAACCTGGTTACACATCGAGATAAACCCGATGATACTCTGCCAGCTGTTAGGAGCCACCATTGTCGGGCAGATGTTATAGAACCTCATGGTCTCTTTCACTAAGGGGTGAAGGGGAAGTCAGAGGCTTGCCTTCAGGCTATCTTCGTAAAGAAAGATCCCGCCCTCCAGCTCTTGCAAGACCTATGCTCGGGCTCCGGCAGCCGTAAAATGACATCCGAGGGAATGCCATACTTCTGGCGTATTTCCCCAAATCTTCAGCAGCAATCTCTGAAATCAGGTCGCTAGGCCTCACCATGTTGTTGGTTGAAAGAAACACCGAGCGACGTTGCAAAGGAAAAAGGGAACAGGATCCTCCAAGAAGGAACGAAAGGGCGCTACGAAATTGAATGGCACTGTTTCGACTTTGCTTTTCCCCGAAGGAAACCGCCTCAAAAGAAGATAAGGCGTCTTGATCGGAACGCCCGGAACTGCCGTTGCAGGCCATAAAAATCGGGATTTGCTACGTGGCACTTCCCCAACCGTTGCCCCTATAAAGCAACATATCCATCCCGTAAAGGCAAGGCGGCCGCGCGGCATTAATTAGGGCATCATTACGCAGGCTGTCAAATCCAAACCCATTAGATCGTGTCACCTGGAGTTGTACTCCCTACGCCCGAACCTACGCTTCGAACTAGGAGTGGAGGGCATGTGTTGAGGAGTAAAATCATCGCTACATTAATAATCGTGCAAGGGGTTAGGATCAACCCTGACTCCCACTTACTGTGTAATACCTGCTAGAGATGAATCAGCCTCAGTGGATCGGGGCGCCTTAGCCCCCAGCGAGCCAAGGACTCCCAAGGCGCGGGTCACATCTCTGGCCTCAGCCGAGCTATCCCTGTCTCTCGGCCTTATCCGAGCTACCCCTATCTCTCGGCCTCAGCCGAGCTGTTCCTATCTCTCGGCCCCAGCCGAGCAATTCCTATCCTTATGCCCCGGCCAGATTCAGGCACTTAAGCACCTCTGCGAATTCGGTACGGAAGAGTTCAAACAAAAATCATACCTAAGAGTGGCCTAGAGCCCTAGAGCCTACACCGTCTTGAATCCCAATACATCAACCAGCTCTCCCAGCCGTCGATCCTCTAACTAACGAGATACAAATCTTACTGACCTCATAATAAACTGGATTCGAATCCTAACGGCTTTCGGACCCACGATGCTCCCAAGGAATAGGTGATCCTCTATAAATAGAATCGTCTCCCGGCTTCTCAGGTGTGCGCACTTGCTTACTGGCCTACTCTCCTTCTATCTCTGCTCACCCCTTTCCATCATTAACGCTCTCAGAGCTCTCGAGAGACTATCCTGGAGAGACTCTTCAGCGAGAGTCTTCTCCTCATATTTGTTGATTGCCGATCTCTGTTGACTTGAGCGTCGAAAGGTCTTCCGCGAAGGGCCACCCCAACGCCTTCACATGAGGACTTTTGTAGGTCCGCACAGAAAAATCTGATCATCGAATCGAATCAAAAGATAATTTTAGCAGCAACAATACCAATAAATTTTAATAACTATGCTTGAGTTTGTTCAAACGAAGCAGGCCGAGCAAGAATTAAAGATAAAAAATACTTAATGTATGCCATCATACCTACGGTGCCGCAATGGAATACGATGACTCGTTCGCTCATTGGCCTACGCATTCGCGTGCCAAGGAATTATCGCGCCCTACCGTGCGCCGGAGGTGTGTGTGCAAAGGCTTTTCCTAACGAATCAAGAGCGGGACACAATTGTGTTTTTGGATGGTGGCCTGGTTTCTGACATTATACCCTTTTGAGAGGCGGGACTGCACCCGCGCTGTTCCCCAGGCTTTTGCGTTTTCGAACGCATTCCGTTAAAACAAGATTTAAAAAACGAAGCATTTCGTTCAACGAATTGATTTCCAAGCGAGAGACGTGAACCATAAATTCCATTTTTCTAAATCCGGGTAACCTAGAATTTTCGCTTGCATCGTTTTTCCGACCAACTAAAATGGAGTAATTTCGGAGAGTCATGCCGTCCTCGTCCCTTCTCTCCTCCTCCTCGGAGCTCTCGCCCCCTCTTACTCACCTTCGGCTTCTCTAACCCAAACCCTAAAATCTACCATCCATCCGGTTGGATTTCTAGGGTTTTCGAGCTCGAGATGGGTACCGGAATTCTCCAAGAGTAACTTTTTTATTTTTGGATCTCTTTTTTGGCCATTTTTGTTTGGAGTAGTGTCGATATAGTTTTTGGTGGGTTGCGTTATGAGGTTTTTGGGATTTGCATTTGCGATTTTTCTTGTATTTGGTTCGGATTTCCGGGATTCTGAGGCGATATATCCTTTCTTAAAAGGTGGAGGCATTTTGGTCGCAGGGGCTTTTGGTTGGATTTGTGGTGGTAAAGAGGCACATCGGAGAATCCTAGCGTCTTTGAGATTTTTTTTTGAGGCTCCTTTGCGTCGATACTGTGAACATTTGTAGGTATTCTTATGTTTCTTTGCGTTAATGCGTGATTTTGTCCATTTCGTTTATTTTTAGACGGTTTCTAAATGTCTTTTCTTTCTCTCTTGATTCTTTTCTATAGTCCATTTGTAGGGCTTTGGAAGTCGAAAGAATCAAGATAAATGAGAGGGGCTTTGGTGGATCGGTGTTAGTTCTGGGAAAAAATCTTCCCTTTTGGAAACTTTGGAAGGAAAGGAGGAACTTGCTTGTTCTTGTTCTCGGTTCGCCAACAAGCTTGATTGTGTTATAGTTTTCTGAGGAAGGTTGAAATGGAGTTTTTCAAAGGGAAAAAGTTAAGAAGAGCTCGCCAAACAAAAGCAGAAGATGATCTGAACCCTGAAAGCAATCAAGTGGCCTCAGAGGAACCAAAAGTTGAGACCGTCGATTTGGCACTGAAGGCAGCAGCTGCTGACCCCACTGTGGAGGAAGAGGATGATGACGATGATTTCATCACGAATGAAGTAAAGAGGCGGTTAAAGGAACTGAGGAAGAACAGTTTCATGGTTCTAATTCCTGAAGAATCATGCCCAGAAGAGGAGTCAAGCTCAAGTGAGTGGAGGGAATCAGAGGTGGAAGATGGGCATCCGTGCTATGGATTTGATACATTGTACAATAAATATTGCGAGAGGATGCTGTTCTTTGACAAGATGATCACCCAGCAGTTGCAGAAAGCAGGTAAATCACTCGGAAGATAAATCTGGTTCAGCTTTTATTAACGTTTAGTTAATTCCTTAGGTAGTGTTTGATAGAAAAAAATATTATCTATGGATAAGTGTACGGAATAAAGTTTGTCCCTTAGCTATTTCTAGGATATCCTGGCTATCCCATTGAACATATCAAATGCAAAAAGGTAAATTTATAAGATAACTTTTTTTTTTACTCTTTATTTCGAGGGATAACCAGTTATTCCTGTATTCTCTAGGGAATAAATTGAAGGGATATCTCATGGTTAACCATGGGTTATCTCTTTGGTTAACTTTA
>UESW01002244.1:167365-256856 GCA_900491605.1 Calamus simplicifolius
TTTTTTATTATCAGGGTCATCTTCTCTTTCTATGCACTCAGTGATGATCATCTTTGCAATATTACAATTTCTTTCATGAGTGCTTGATTAAATGTTCATCTGCTCATTTACAACAAGATCGATTGGTTGCATAAAACTAGTAGCTTTGTTGAACTTAAGCTCCTTGAACTTGTAATTACACTGATCAACTTTCTGTTCATAAAACCTACATTATTTGTCAGATATGTTTAACTGTAATATGGTTATTAATGAATGTTCTTATGCTACCGTCTGATTTAACAAATTTTGGAGGGTTCTTACCAGAGGCATATGCGTGATTCCACACCCTGTATATGATTCAAGAATACATGGACATGGAACATCATACGAAATTGTTATTTTATGTAAGGTTGGCCTTGGGAATTGAACTAGGATCACTTCTGTTTTTGGTTCTGAAAGGAACAGTCTTAAGAGAGTGATAGGAAGGTGGATCAAGAATTATAACCCTGGTTAACACTTTCAGTGCTTGTGACTGAAATCCCTTATGGCTTTTCTGGAAGTATGGAGCATTTGAGTTCAAGGGGGTCTTCTTTTCCCAGGAAATGTAAATTGATTTACAAAAAGGGAGCCTGGCCTAAAATTTGGAAGCTGTTCATTTTGGTTAGTTAATATTCAGGTGCATGCCATTCTTCTCTATGACGTTCCAATGTTGACTCTTTAACTAAGAAGTAAAATAAAGGAATACTTTAATAAAACTGATTTAGATTTCTTATATACAGCCATATGATTTGCTTCATGCCTGCTTTCAGGTTTGGATCAGAAAGAAAATGAGGCAGATGAATTGAACCCACCAATCTATTCCTCTGACCTTCTGAATATCATGGAGGAGTCAATTTTAACCTTCCTTCTTTTTATAAAGATGGACAAGAGAAAATCAGTCAGTACACTGAATTTATTTAAGGGTCGCAATCAGGATGAAAGCTCCCTTCAGCAGGTTAAAGCATCTCTTGAGAAGGTATGCTCTGTAAATTGGTCCATCCATTTCTATCCTTCCCTCTTCTAGTAAAACCTCCATGATCTATTTTATAAGTGGTTAACTGTGTGGCTGTTAAATGTACTTGAAACACTCTTTGGAAAAAAATGACATTCTCTTTGTTTTGCAATAATTCTCCTGCCTTCTTGTTTTTCATATATCAATTATATAGGGAATTATCTTTGGCCATAATTATTCCCTTCATTAGTATCTTATCCCAGCAGTCCTTGATTTAAGTATAGGTTAGTTAAAAGTTAAGTTTTTTTTTTGTCTAGAGTCAGCTGTAAATAGTTGAGGCATCTGAGAATGATGTCTTTTATATATTAATAACCCACTCCCGAGGCTTGTAATCATGATTAGTAATTGTATAAGGTGTTTTTTTAACCTAAGAATCCAAGGTTGATTTTGGTGCAACTACCAATTTCACTCAGATATTAGCACAGATGACTTTTATTTTGTCTGTCCCCATGAAGTATTTGCTACAATGAACTTTTAAACTCTCCAAGATCTTGTCTCCTGAGACGTGTATCTTCTAAAGATCCATTTATTTAACAACAGAAGGAGACCAAAGTGAAGGAACTCTCCAAAAGCAAAGGTTGGAAGAAGAAATCCTGGTCAGCAACCCCGAATGAAGTGGAGCTGCTATTTGGGCTCGTTGACATCAAAGTTGTATCAAGGGTTTTGAGAATGACAAGAATCAGTAAGGAACAGTTGCTTTGGTGTGAAGAGAAGATGGGCAAGCTTGATCTGTCTGAGAACAAGCTCCACCGGGATGGATCTCCAATCCTTTTTCCTTGTTGATGGTCTTTTTTGTGGGAGACGTACCTTCTTTAAGAAACATAGACATATATTTATCTTATGAACTGTAAATGGGTCATTTTGCTGCTAGCTCTAGTAATCCAAAATATCCAACCATGAAAATTTTCTATCAGCAGTGTGTGATGTCCCAGTTTATCATGAGATCATTATAGTTACAGCAGGTGTTATATACTGTGATCTCTTGATTTCCACTAACTATATTATTATACTAAATGCTTGCATTCTTGCATTCCTCCTTTATCTATCCATATTGAGCTCTTTCTTTTTATTTCTTTGTTAGAAATATAGATGAGGACTGCATTTGAAGCATATAAGTTTTACTTCAACTTTTCTGTTTTTCTTTTTTAAATTTCAGCATTTGGATCTCATCTTCTGTTTGATTTAAGAGAATTTACCATGTCAAGTGTGCAGGATGTTTCCTTGCTTCATAGAAATAAAGATAGTAGATTTTGACTGATTTTTCCTCTACATGTTTAATTTATTGCAAATGGTCAAAATTTGTTCAGTGATAAAATTTTCCTCTGTATTTGTTCAATAAAAAAATAGTTTTTTCCCTGGGTAATCAGTTTTTACTTTGACAGTTGACACCTCTTTCCTTTGTGCTCACAGTCCTACCGTTATCTTCAAAAAGAAAGAGAAAATAGCTTTATCCTTGGTCATCAGCTTCTTTAGACATTAATATTGGCCTTAGAGAGTGGAATATCTCTTCAAGTGAGGCTTAAAAATCCATCCCCTTTAGAATATGCAAGGAAAATGTGCAATAAGGCTTCGAAGAGTAGCATTGATCACATCTCGTACAAATGTGGTCGATCCATTAAACAATCACTAATGTTTACAGCATATCACATTGATTTAATGTGGATTTAATAAGAAAAAGCAAGGAATTAAGCTAATCGGAGTTCTAATAGATTTTTCTTTGGGTAGCTATAGTTTTTCTCTAATCCACTGCGTTGGTAGACAATATTTGTGAAAGAGACCCTCTTTTCGGAAGAACTACATTAATTTGAAGAGATGAAAATTTTAAGACTTTTTTTTTATTTGTAAAAAAATAGTGTTACTAAAAACCATCAAGAGTCAATCCTCACGGAAAGGGAGTTGCTAGTCCGTAGATTTTGTTCTCGTAGCTAAACTACTCTCTTGTCCGTCTTTTTCTGGAGGTTTCAGAACCTGGAAGGGCTGTTTACTCAGAGATGGGTTGACATTCGGGCGCGCGCTTGCATGAGTGCGCGTATGGTATGCATCGTAACTCAATGGGCTATAACGTGCATGTTTGTATGAGCATGCATATTGGCTATGAATTGATGCGTATTTTTATGCACTAAAGGTATGTACAAAAATTTTCTCATCGAAGGAATTATCGGAAACAGGATGATTCATGTTTCCTTATATTAAATCATACTATTTTTTTTTGATGTATCTTGGTTAATTTGTACCAGACTAATATAATCACCGGTTCTTATCAAAAAAAAAAAAAAAAAAAAAACTCAGCCGACTTCTTTCCGAAGCAAGTTCCGTCGGCATCCGGTTCATCTGTAAACCGGATAAATCTTAGACCGGGTTCATTCTTTCCTTAACCAGGATCATTCATCATCTTCAATCCTTTGGCCCTTACCTTCTCCTTCTGGTGAAATTCCAAGGGCCTTCCTCTTAACCTCGTACCGGCCACGTTCGAACCTTAACAAACCGTAACAAACTCCACCTTCTATCGGCTATAAAATGATGTCTGAAACCCCAGACCTCCATTTGAAACCTCAACCACTTTCCTCTTTCTTCACTCTTCTTCTCTTTCTCTTCTCCTTGGAGCTGCGTCGGAGCGTGAACAGCGCCGGAGGAGTTGGGTAGCCGTGGATGAAATCGAAGCTAACTTCTCTATTGCTGATCCTATACACTGTTTTGGGTTTAACCCCATTTAATCCAACCGACAGGAGCTGGGGTTGAAGGATCAGAGGCTTGAGGGAGGAACGCCGACCGCCAGCCTTTCACCCCGCATTGCCGGACAACGCCGTCGCCGATCGGAGAGCCGCCAGGTGAGTCGCGATAAAATCCCCCGTTCAGCCCTCTTAACCTCGGTTCTCGGGGTAGTCAGATTAATTAGAACTCTAGGATCCTAGTCGGAGCGAAGGATCGGCTGGATGGGATCGCTGGAGGTTGTAGGTATTAAACGGAACTTCTTCATCCATAGATAGCCGTGGGCTGTGCGTTGAATGGCCGAGCGCAGCTGGAGAGTGTCTTCGCCGTAAGGAGAGCTCCGCGGCCAAAGATCGGGCTGGAGAGGATGATCGGCCAGGGCCAATCTAGCTTTGTGGCCATGGCGATCGAGCCCTTGAAGAGGCGCTGGCTTCTGGAATCAAGATCATTTAGGTTAAACCGATCTAAAGTAGATGGGTTCAAACTTCAAACCAGTTGAACCATTTGATCCTAGTCCCAAATCTATCGAGTTGATTTCCATGGGACCGAACCAAATATAAAACAATTGATTCAAACTCAGATCAAACCAGCCTAGATCAGTAGGGCCTGTAGGGTTAATGAATTCAAACTTAAACCAGGTTGAGACTGGTTGAGTGCATCAGAAACTAATCAAACTCGTTCACTGAACCAGAACCGGTTCTAGCCAAACCAGTGAACTAGAAGTTTAAAACTGGTTCAATCTATGAACCAGATGTAAAGTAGAGTCAAATCAATGAAACAGATGCCCAATTTAGCCTTATTCAGCAAACTGGAACCCAAATGGACTGAACCAGAAGTCAAAGTAAGCCAATCGGTGAACCTATTTGCTGAATTAGTATAATTTGAGTTGGGTTCAAGCTAATTCAAGATTAGTTTAATCTAATTAGACCCTAATTAGTCTAATTAAACTTCGATTAAGTTACCTAAAAATCTAATTAAGCATCAATTGACCTAATTAAGCAATTGTAGGCCTGATTAGAACCAATTTACTGGTCTAGGTGATGGGATTAGAAGGGTATTGTTCTAATGAAACATGATTAAATTCATTTAAGTCTAGGTATGAGGGGTATATCGGTAATTTTAAATGTGAGGACTAGTAAGGGTCTAATAGTAATTCTAGTTAGGTAATTCTTGAGGATAAAATTATGCATGATGATTACAGTAGGCGATTTATTATTGATAAAGTAGAGTTGATAGTAAAGATTGATGCTTCGAGATTTGGGCCGATTGAGATTTATGATGGAAGATATCGAGGATTAGTGATTGAGCTAGGAATTTTACATTTACTCTTATGTCATATGTTGATTTCTTGCATTCATTTTTTTAAAAAAATGTACCATAGATTTTTGTTGATTATCAGCATGTTATGACTACACGTATATGATATATGTTTTTGCGATGGTATTTGGATTATGATTATGGTATACACGTTATTGTGCTATCTTGATTTTATGATAGATGAAATCACGTATGGCTTTGGTATACCATATGTCATGGCTTTATGATGTAGATGGTTATGTTGTTTGTGAAAGGACGTAATAAGGTGGCATATAGACTAGTTATCATGATGTTGCAGAGGTGGCATCAGATGCAAGGCATGTAACAGAGGAGGTCCAAGTAGAACCAGTCTAAATTAACTTGGTTTGTGACACTTGGCATATATAGCTATCGATACATAGCATTAGTTTGAGTAGATTTGGGCCGAATTTGGCTTAAATACATGGTATTGGGAGGCAAGGCATGTGGCTGAGGAGGCTCATTATAAAATCAATCTAAATTGACTATGTTTATGATATCCGGTACTAGTGTGAAAACCAACCTGGATGTGAAGAAGCTAGCAGGTTAAATTGTTAGACACTAAAGTATTGGTAAGGTTTATTATGCCAGTATCTATCTTTAGTGTATAGAGATATTACTAAAGCTTGTTACTCTAGTACACAGATGCAGTTGTTATTATTGGTAAGGCTTGTTACATCAGTACTACAATCAAGATTCTCACACTGTTTGGAATGAATGAATTTCATGAATTTTATAAAATTCATTTATAATTCCATGATTCATCGTATTTGACAGCACTCTAAATCGTGGATTTGAAATCCCCAAGCCAAATTTATGGAATTAATCCTTCTTATTGCAAATCCTATCAATTTTGATAGGATTTGTAAATAAATTTACAGGTTAACCTTTTTTGGATAAAACTATTTATCATCTAGATAAATAGTCAGCCTTTCTTTACATCAGTGCATTGGTTCTTTATAACCCTAATCACAACACATCCAATGTCTCCTCCCCTCTTCCCGTCATCGTCCCATGATTGCTTCCCCTATGTCTCTTAAATCATCCACCTACATATATATTATATCTATTTTTTAATTTCATTATTGTTTTCTTAAAAGAGTGAAATAGACGAGGAAAACAAATTTTTCAAAACTATATCTCTTCTAATTTGTTGGTGTTAATTTATGATTTCTATATAACTTGGAGCTGAAGTTGTTATGTTACGGTTCTTATTTCTCAAATCATTCATCTATAATTATATTATGTTTTTTAACTACTTAATTTTTTTTACGATTCTTCTCTATAAAATTTTCTGATTATTTTCATAGAAGAGTAAAATGAATGAGGAAAAAAAAATCTCCTTCAACTATATTATAGTCCTACTTATTTGCTGGTGTTAGTTGTGCTTTCAGTATAATTTTGAGTTAAAATTGTGATGCTACTTTTCTTATTTCTCAAATTATATTAATTTTATTTTTTAAACTATCTATAATCTTTTTTTGTGATTTCTATCTATAATTTTTCATGATTGTTCTCATGAAAGAGTGAAATGGATGAGGAGAAATTTTTTTCTAATTATATTATAGTTCTTATTTATTGGTGTTAATTTATAGTTCCTATATAATATTGAGCTAAAGTTATGATTCTTTCTTTCTTTCTTTTTTAATGATCTGCATTGGATTATTAGTGAAAGAGGTGCAGCATGGGTTCTATTGTTTGATAACTTTAAAATAGATAATCTTTTTCTCTGTCTATAATCATCGATACAATAAAATCTATACCATTGAAATTTGCTTCCTAAGGAATTATTAGAGTAATTAAAAAAAATAAATATTAAATCTAATTTTTATTTATTTTAATATATAAATTTATTTTAATTTCATAATATTATGTATATTAGGCCAAACAAAAGAATTCATTTACAAATCAACTCTAATATAGAACTCATTCCAATTCTAAATGAATTTTACAACGTCTTGTATTCTAAAGAGACCTTTGGGGTTTTAGCATCAAGGGTGACGCATTTCAATACTGAAATGATATTTAAAAGATAATAATTTTTTGATGTTGTCATATAGTTTTATGGTTTGTATTACCACATTATTGATGCTTCTTTAAATTTATCGTTCCATTTCTTATTATATATATTTAATTATTTATTTATTGGTCTGTTCATGCACATCGGACTTAGCCATGGGAGGCAGCGTTCCTCACTAAAACCTTCTCACTACGAGAACCCTCTCCGAAGCCATCACCGGCTCCAGGTCTCTTTTCCGAGGAACACCGACGGTATCTTTGATCGCCATTCTCCACCGATACCATGGCTCCGGCTCGAGTCCAGGAGAAGAGGGAGAGGTGGCGAGGGGGCAGCCGACATGGGCAGCGAGAGGGAAGAAGAGAGAGGGGGCCATGTTCTGGTGCCCAGAAAGGGCTGATTCGGCCTCCCCACCTCCTGCCTTCTTGCCTGCCTGTCTACCTCAACCTCCGATTCGCCAATGGCCTTTTCAACCTCCAGTTCGATGTCTTCAATCCCCATTCTGGTTCGTTCTTGCTTACGTTTTTAAAAAAGAAGAAGAAAACTTAGGTTGCAGACGGTGATAAAAAAGACAGGCAATATCTGGGGAATGCTTTACTGTGTTAGAGCTGCAAGAACATTCTCTAAAAAACCATTTTTCTTCAAAATCTACTAAACATTGGCATGTCTTTTGACCTAGGCTATCTCCATGGCTGAAGTAATATTTGGTTGATGTTTTCTTGCGTAGGGTCAATGCGAGTTAAATCGGGCCTATATACACCTTTGATTCTCCAGCATGAGCTCAGTTGGTCACTTTTCAGAGTCATCTTGAAATTAATCCTTCTCATGTCTTTCTCTTCCTCATTCCTCTCCTTTTGTAATGCTTTTGCTGTAATCGATAAATCACCTTGTGGCCATAGTTTTTAGGCATTGCAGATTTGTAGTAGCATCTGAGGCCCAACAAGCCAGACATGGGTTAAGTTGATTATGATGTTAAAAAATGAGCAGCAGCTTGTTATGATCACTTCCGGCATCAGATATTATTCTTTGCTCTGAAACCCAATAATCTTACGGGATCCAAGTGTCGCAGCAACCATCCATTAAAAAAATTACAGTGGTTCTTGTATCCATGCCGGATGCTTTATATAGATGTACTAAGGTCTATTACAGGGTTAAATTTTTATGTAAGATCTATTGGAGTGTGTGTCTGTCTATATATGTATGCCTGTTTATCTATTTTGAACATCCAACTAGGATAAACATATAATATTTAGCACTATATGTATGGGAAACATCCAAAACATTTCTTAAATTCATGTTAATTTATATAAGAAAAGGTTAAAATAACACATATTTATTCTTCATTTTTTTATAATTCTTTCAGAAGAGATACTGAAATACTGATGGATTTTGCTAACATGGTTGTGAAGGAGCAAAGGCACGAAAAAGGTTATGTCATGTTTTTAGAATCATGCAAGGCTTCAATGAGTAAATGATAGCATGCTTTTGTATATGATTTTCCTATACCGTGGTTGGATGTAGGCTATTATAAATTTATATGCTTGTCTAATATGATGTAATCGATGCATATTTTGACAAGGAGCTCCCATATTATTTATTAATTAGAAGATGATATTGGTTATGTAGTTCTAGTTGATGATGAGAGATCCAGTGACAATGCAAAATTTGTGTATTGGAGGAAAGCCTTGAGGTTTAAGGGTTTAAATATCTGTTCAAGAAAAATGGATTATTTGGAAAATAGTTTTTATATAATCATGTTCATGCTAATAGCCATCACATACTAAACAGTAACAGTTTCCATCATTGTGGCTTGCTATATGCTAAACTGAGATATACATGAAAATATATCCACCATTAACAAAATGATTGGTGATGCAAGTTACTTATTATAGGAGGATACCATTGATCTAAGATTTACCATAGTTGTCAGAACCGGATCGAACCGGCCTGTTGGACCGGTTGAACCGGGACCTGGAGGCCAAGCCGATCCGGTTCTAACATAAAACCGGATGTGTAAGTGATCCGGAATAACCCGATCAACCCATCCGGTTCACTCTTGAACCGGTCAGCCCAGCCCGAACCAGATGGGATCACGGGTTTTATTATCATGTTAACCTTAATTTTTTTATTAAAAATTAATTTTATTAATATCAATATATTTTTATATTAAAATAATTGATCGACGGTTCAACCAATGATCCGGTGACCCGAGCCCTTGGTCGGGTCAATGTCCGGACCGGGTCTGACAACTATGGGATTTACCCCAAATATTGAGAGAAAAAAAGGTAGTGTTGTTAGACCTATAATTATGAGGGAAAATCCTCGAGCATATAGTATGCTGTACTACTGTATACCACTCCATACTAGACGTACTGTACCATACTAATACCAATTCAAGACCTGCTACTGATGCACACCGAGTCTCGGTATGCTGCATTGACTCATATATTGAGCATACCAACACTGTATAGTGTGGTACTGGTACAAGGTTCGGTACTGAGATGATGAATTGTGCTCAAGCATATGGCAAAGTAAATATGTTAGTCCATAATCATAGGCTGAACCATTACTCTGTCAGTCTGTCTTATCTTCCATGTGCACAACTTCTATCACATTTTTTTTCCTGTTGTTGTGCCATTTTTTTATTATTAAATGCTGCAATTCTCATATCTTTTCTTCTTTTTTTACTGATCGCATACCATACATTGAGCATGGCGATTATGTTGCATTCAACAATGAGAAGGGAAGGCTTATTGAACATTTGAAAGAGATAACATTGTTGATTTGGGCTCAAAACCTCCAAGTCTTCTGGTTCCTGGATGGGTATTGACAAAAGGAATGATCAGCTCTTGGCATGCAGGAGCTCTACAATATGAACTTTGGGTGGCTTCCGGTGGAAGTGTTGCCAACAAGATATATTTCTCTGATCTTCCTTGGCTAATTGGAAAGATTCTTCATTGGAAGCAAACTTGAGTTGTGAAGCAACTATATGGAATAACCAGTCTTAATGGCTGCAGGGAAAGAGGAAGAGGTCTCTCTCTCTCTCTCTCTCTCTCTCTCACACACACACACACTGCAATTTGCCTTGAGCATATTATTATACCAAATAAGAACAAGTCACTTTATCTACCAGGTGGCTTTAAGAGAATTCACAATGTTCAACCTTAAGATTTTGTCCTAAGCAAAGGACAAGCTACACCCTTCAAGGATTACTAACTGATGCCCAATAATCCACTTAACCATTCATCATGGAGTCCTCTTCCCTCCTTCAAGTGTTCTTGATATATTTTTAAATGTTCAACTAAGTCCATCATTCAAGAATGCAAACATGTCTTGCTAAACAAAATAGATGAGTCCATTAGTATTCTTTTGTCATTTATGTTTGAAAATGCAATTATCACTTAGTTTATTCATGTATGTTATTATGCTTTGCTTCATTCTTTCAGATGATGCCACTTGTGCATGCCTTTTCTTTTATTTAAGTTGTTTGCACTTTGTCTGTTCTTGCAAAGAGTCTTGTAGAATAAAGGAATATATTTTGTCTTGGTGATCATTTTGCTGAGCTTTCTGCATGGACAGATATACCAGAAAGCAAATATAGCATTTGATGCTCTCTCTATAAGGTTAGGAGCATAGTACTTTCTCTTTGACAATAGTTACCAACTAGTTCTTTGATCTATGAACTTCTTCATCCTACTTTTTTTTTCCATTTAATACATACAATTAGATGTTTATTTTCCTTGCATACAGGCCTACAAGTATGGATGCAATTTTCCTTGGACATGCTCCTTTTGTCCTACACGCATTTCCGGTAAATTCTGTTGCTTATGGATCATTGCATATTAATGTAACCTAAATGCTTGCTGATATTTTAAGTTTAATTTTAAATGGCACAAGCCAATGGTTTACTGAAAAGAGGTTTTGATTATTCTCTTTGCCAGCTGCTTTGCAGCATTTTTATAACTCTTCTGGAAGTCTGCTAAAAAGAATTTGAATTTTGAAACTCATATACAACAGTCCTCTTTGTTTCTTTTCTCATTTTGAAGACAAATAACCTCTGTTTTTGGAGCATTGCTATTTTATGGAAGGTGACAGATGTGGACATGTCATCCACTATCCACTTTGTGTGTAATTTCACCACGGCTGCTCACTCATGAATGAGTGGGTGATGTTGATGGCATGAGGAAAAGGACAGGTGGATGGGGCTGGGCCCACTTCTAATAAAACATAATTTCCTCTTTTCTTTTATTTTTGGGGCAGGGAAAAATATCTAAAATTACAATGACCGAGTAATGAAACAAAAGGTCAGTAAAGAGATTTAGATGTTGTATATGAGTAGTTCATTTACATATGTCATTGTCCTGGATAGTTGTAATTCAGTGGGTGTGCCTGTCGCATATCTGAGGGTTGCTTGCCTGCCTGTAGTAATTATATTAATTGGGCTGTTGTTTGTGTAATGCCCCACATCATTATTTT
Organism: Calamus simplicifolius; assembly: GCA_900491605.1. Taxonomy (NCBI): domain Eukaryota; kingdom Viridiplantae; phylum Streptophyta; class Magnoliopsida; order Arecales; family Arecaceae; genus Calamus; species Calamus simplicifolius. Next base: position 178,933 of record UESW01002244.1, read on the forward strand.
TTGCTCAGATTCAAGTTCAATAAATCCTCTTCCAATAGGCCCAATCTATACAGATAGATTGCCTGGCCTCCAATGTAAGTTGTAGATTTTGCTTAAGGAGAAGCGGAAACATGGTGTTATGTGTGAGTTCTCATTGATAAAACAGACATTCACTCCACAGGTAGCATATAAGGGAAATGGGCAAGGTGATAATGGTGCTCTAGGTTAATTCATCTCTATGAGCTTCTTCAATTCATGAGAAAACCAAATGGAACTCTTACAATCTGGAGCAGTTAATTTAACAAAGAAGTTGCATTAGAAAATCTGTTGCCCTATTGAGACAGAATGTATATGTGCAACATAATTTTGGAATTTGCATGTACATTGCTTTATCCTGAGAAAATTAAATAACTTTTTCTCTGCAGTGGATTTGAAACTATGAAAAAATCTACTAATCATGTGAAAACTTGTTGTTAGATGAAACACATGATCTTTTGATCTTTGAAGGTCGTAAAGCGCACTTGAACATAAGTAGAGATGCTGTAGTTAAATGCTGATTTTCTTTTTCTTTTCTCTTCGGCATGAGGTAAATGAGTAAATCATTGCTGGCACCTTAAAGTTGCACAATAGTTGTTTGTATATTTGTAAACAAAAAAAGGAAAAATAAAATAAAATTTTTGTATCTTGTATTGCTTCTAATCCCTTCTTTTTATGTTGTGTATAATTTACCATTCCCACTAGCACCTTTATTAGATATCTTGGATACTCAATAAATTTAATTCTTATCATGTTAACATTAATTGAGAAGTTTGGCCTTTCAGTCAAGTATAGCTACATCCTACTTATTTAATACTACGTTTGACCTCATTTTGTTAACTCTGCTTTTTCAGGCTCCAAGCCCAAGCCAGAAGCTAAAAGGGACAGGATAGAGGAAGAGAGAACATTTGGAAGAAGAGCCAATTACTTCATTGCAACACAGCTTGTTGTGGTTATTATATTCCTGTCACTGTTGGGCAGGGCTGATGGTTCTGAAGATGGTGGCGAAGATGAGGGAGCATATGGGGAAGACTAAAAACAACTTGCCAGTTGTCTACTGAATTTTTTCCACCATACATCAGGAGAAGTTGTAACCTTGCTGCATGGGGAGAGGTTTATTTGTGAGGTTCTGATTTTTCCATTGATTTTCTAATCTAATATAATATTTTCCAATCACTTCTACTATACATTAGAACTTGCTTTGCTTTGTCAGTTGTTATGCAAAACTTGAGAATTCACTATTGTGAGCCCAATCCAGGGACATGGAGTAATTGCTTGGAGATCTTGATTTGGTCTTCATGATTGGTACACCCAATGCTTCAGTTAATTACAACAACGCTTATAGCAGGCAGTGTTATTAAAGTGTGGAATTTTTTAAACTTTTCTTAGGCCTTTAAATGATTTTTTTTTGTCTGTCAAATTGCTCTTTGTTCTACTGACTTGTTATTATTCTCATACTAGTATTTGCTTACATTAGGCTCGTTGTCACTACATGTTCTTCATAAATTCAATTAGATAGAGGTCCCTAAATTTTACCTTTGATTTTTCGTTTTTGTTCTCATGTAACACTGTCTTTTCCTTCCTGACAGTAGCGTATATTCTACTTCAGTTATCTTTTGGACCAACTTAATGCTCAGCCAGCTTCTGACTTGATCTCCAAGACTTTTGTCATGGCCATTTTATAGAAATTATACTTGCAGTGGCTGGGAATTATGCTGTCTGATTAAGCTTGTGCAGAATCTCATTTCATTAGCCTTTTCTTAATGGTTGATATGATTTGTAGTGATTCTTAGCAGTTTTAGATAGTTAATGGCCGTCTGCAGAGGGCAGCCATTGGTATCCATCTATGGAGGGCATTCATCATCCATGTTATTTTCATGGACTCAGATGTTGATATCTGTTGTTTACACAACATGTAATTTATCAATATCAATATTTTGTTTGCACTCTACTCATTGATGCATCTGTTGGATAAATAGGCTAATAGGCCTAAATAAGCTAATAGGCCTGAAATACCATAATGGGTCTTGAAAGTCCATCACCTTCTTTGTGTGTGAATGAGAAATTGTGAGGATATTTAGTTCCACATTGGAAAAAAAAGAAAGAAAGGTTTACTTATATGGATACCTCTTCCTTGAAGCTTAAGTTTCTTAGGCTCACCATAAGTAGAGAGCTTGAGGGTGATGCGTAGCATGTGCGTGTTCGTAGGGGACGCACTTTGCATTTATGCATCGTCTTGAGGGGCTTTAAATTTTTTCTAGATCATGAGAATCCGACGATGGAGACTGATTGACCGGTCAACAGGACCATTGGTGATAAGGCGCTCGTCCGATCCTGCGGTTGGTGATAAGGCGCTCGTCCGATCCTGCGGTTGGAGATAAGGCATCGCTCCGATCAGGCCGTTGTGATAAGTCAACTTAAAATGGTGTATCAAAGCCGTGCAACCGCCTATCGGATAACGTGATCATCAGATCACGATGATGAAAGGGCATATCGGAACATGGATTGGTTTATCTAATCGGCTGATTTTCAGATCATGGTCATGGATCAGCTTATCATATCACGTAAAGGCTTATTGATCTGACCGTTGATCGGATCTGATCAGATCTAACGGTACATATCAATTCCGAAGGGATGCTTCCAAAGGGCACCTAAAACCTATAAATAGGATCCTAGACCCTTGCATTTGATTCATTCCAAATTGAGTTCAATCCGAATTAATTCTAATCCTTTTCTCTCTTAGGCATTTGCATACTTTCCTTATGGTATTATAGCAATAGTGCATTAAAAAGAGAGCAGCATTCTTGGTTCAAAATTTTGATGAATTGTAGTGCTGCTTTCATCAAAAGGAGATTATTGTATTCTGGGAGACAATCGTCACACTGACCAGAAGCACTATTGCGGAATGAAATTGTCTTAAGGACTTAGAGTATAACTCTAGCCTCAGTCTTATCAATTAGGTAGCCACCATCTGCCACCCCTCAATCTGCTTAAGATTGCGGTGTGTTAGCACAATGCAAGTAGAAAACAGTGAAACCGCCACCCATTTTGTTCCATCAAATTCTTATTCATGCCATTTGTGATAGTATTTTTACAACATATTTATTATATTTTAATATTTATAATGAGGTTGATTATGGTAGGATCATTATTGCATATCTTTCGGTTGCATAGATGTAATTAAATAGATACTCTATTTTACAATTTTTAAATATTTTTATAATTTTCATATTTCATACATAGTTAATGAGATGGTATTTGAGACGTATTGAAAATTTTTAAAACGCATTTAAAAAATGCAGGCAGATAACATTTTAATTTCTTGATTTCTACCTGAAATCTGACCTGACATTTGACCCGTCCGTCGGATCGAGTATTTGGCTATGAATATTGAGTTTTAATAGGATTTAGTTTTAGAAAGGATCATTTTGGACATGGACGTGATCGGACAGACCTACCTGCTAAGACTCCCAGTCCAGTTGTTATATCAAGGTGGGTGTAAGGTTCCTCATGTATCCCTTCGTTGTTGTGTTCCATCTGATATTGTTTCTGGGGCCTTATGCTGGTCTGTTACGGTCGGACAAGTATGTGATTGATGGTGACAGATTGTTTTTTGTTGTGTCTCTGTCTGTTGGTTGTTAGGAATCACAGGGTCGCCTCCGTCAACTTGTGTGAGCCTATTGGACGCTTGGTGTGGTCCAGTTGGTTTGGATTTGGAGCCCTAGTTGGCAATGTTTGACAGGTGCAATACCTATTCAATTTAAAATCTAAACTGGAACTTTAAACCTTTTATTAATGAGAGCGGCTTGGATTGGATCAAATACGGGTTAGATGATAAATCCAAGTCCAACTTGTTTGTTAAACTAATAAAAAATTTAATTTCCATCTTAAACATTTTATCAAACAATTAATTTAAGCCGGGCTTCGTAGTGGTTGAAACAAGTCACACGGTAGCACCATTTAATTGGCAATTAAAGACATGTTAGATAATATTGCTATTGAAGCCGCTGAAATCCGTTCTTCGGTTTGAAGGCGATGCATGTCGAGATTCACTCTTTTATTCGGATGGACATGTAAGATAGTCTTTACGTAATAAGCACGGAGGGTGATCCTTGCAAAAGATTCTTTGATGTCCAAGTCAATAAAAATCTCTAACAATCAAATAAGAGAAGAATGCTTCAACATAAGGATCTCTTTCCTTGAGATGATTATAATTTCAGGAGTAATGGCTTTTGCTAGAGTTTTTTTTTTTTTTTGGCTTAGATTGTCTTCGAAAGCGTACTTGGAGGGTCTTGGGACTTGGTATTTGTGCATTGCCGATGAGATGAGTCATTACCTGATTTTTTGAACGCGTTTTAGGGAGTTGGCATCCGATAAGGCTGGAATCCAATCGGTTACGGGGATCAGCAGTTGATGAAGCTAATGGACATTTTATTGGGAATTTAAAATTTCATTGATTATGGACGAAGTGTTGTATTTGGCTTTCGTTTCTGTTTTGGAAGCTCACTCCGTAATCTTTGCGATCTGGGTGATTCATTCTCCAAGATATTCGGCATGGTTTGAAGCAGCAATGACGCTTATGTTGAAGGGATGAGGATCGATCCTGGCGATGTATGGAGATAGCTCAGCCCTATCGATGTACTGAGATAGTTTGGCCCTGCCGAGGTTCAAAGACAGCTCGGTTCTATCGAGGTTCGGAAATAGCTCGGTCCTGTCGAGGTACGAAGACCAACTCTGGTGTTGGCGTTAAGACCGACGATGGCATCGGTACTAACTCTGGAGTTGGTGAGGAGACCGATTCTAACGTCAGTGACGAGATCAACTTTAGCGTCGGTATTAAGATCGACTCTCGCTGTCTGTTGAACCATAGCCCAGTCAGCCAGTTCAAATATGGCTTGATCAGTCAAATTGAAGATAACTCGATCTTTATCGTTCGGCATGCTTATTGATGCGGTGATAATTTTCTCCTTCATTGGCTATCATTTATATTTACTATTCTTTAAGGTAGTGTTTGATAGGAAAAATGTTATCCATGGATAAGTGTACGGGATAGAATTTATCCCCTGGCTATCCCTAGGGATATCCCTTGGCTATCCCATTGATCATATCAAATGCAAAAAGGTAAATCCATGGGATAACCTTTTTTTACTCTTATTTGGAGGGATAACCAGCTATTCCTGCATTCTCTAGGGAATAAATTGAGGGGATATCCCATGGTTAACCATGGTTAACCATGGATTATCCCTTTGGTTAACTTTATTCCCTGCTATCCCTTATAGTTATGGATTTTGGGAATAAGAGGGGATATCCTCTGGATATCCCCTCTTATCCCCTATTTCAAACACTACCTAAGATAAGGATAGTCCATAGATTTATTTATTAATGTGAGAAGACATTGATGATGGTTTTATATTTTTTGTTTCACAATAAATTAATAAAATATTGCATGGTGATTTATATTAGGCAAGATTTGCATAAAACTTCCATCTTTCTTGATTTTATTTTCACTGTTGCTGAAAATAATAACTCTTTGTGGGAAAAAATCTTGAAATTTCATAAATAACTTAAAAAATAAAGCAGCCTCTTGATATATATTTTCTTAGTTTAGTCTTTTTTGATTTTTGAAAAAATTGAAAGCAAGAATAATACCAACGAGCCTCCAAGTTTGTTATTCATAATTATGGCAATGAACTAGAATACCCTCCTCCTAAGCTTGTGCTTGCAATCGATTTTTGTTTTTCATTTAATAACGTCTTAAGTAGAGCAGCATGTGATAAGTTGGAAAAAAAAAAAGTTTGAAAACTAATATGAAAAATTATGTGATAATAAAATTAACATCGTATAATTTTGTATATAATGCTTCTGACTCTCCGGTGATCAGCAGCAGCTGGCCGCTATGATTGCAGGCGAGGCACCACGCTCGCTCCTGCGTTAGAGGCTTAGAGCATCCTTCCAACCGCCCGCTCACCTCTCGCTCACGCTCTCGAATTCTCGGTGCACGTGAGGACAAATGGGAGGCCCGCCACGTGAGCCGCCAAGCCGTCCGCAGCACGAGGAGGCCGCACAGAAAGGACAACGCATCCGGTCCAGGGTTTTCGACACCTTGCGTCACCCTTCTCTGCCACGTGTCTTGGCGGGCCCCGCTCCAAGGTATCCCGGTCAGATGGCAAAAGAGAGGCGAGGCCCGAGATTGAATCTCTGCCGCTCATCGTACGGTCCTGATCTGGTCACGTCACCGCCCCGTCCGGCCGGAAGATGCCACCACCCGAGATCCGACGTAAAATTATGGAAGTACCCTCGTCCTGCTCTACCCTTCAGCGCCGCTCTCAAGGGTGATATCGGTTATTTCGTCATTCATTTGGTTATTAAATTATTAATGAAGAGTATTAATTGTAATTAAGTCATTCTTAATCTCTTATATAAGGATAGTAAAGTACTCGTCACAATATTTTTGTTAAGAATAACTAACGATTTAATAATAAGACGCCCATGGTACCAGCGTACCAGAATAGCCCTCGCTTTCGCGAAACTTACAATTCTGCCGCGCTTCAAGCCCAAGTCTGAAGACATCATCGCCGCCCATTCGGTGTGCCTTCGAACTTACGTCTGCTATCGCTGTATCGTCGGCTGGTTCTCGCTGTTACGCAGAGTCGGTCGGTATAGCGCGGCCGGCGTCTGGGTAATTCGGTCATTCGGTCGATCTGCCGCAGAAATTTCCAAGCCCGGCAATTGAGGGTTTTAGAAGAAGCGACGTTCTGGGTTTCGAGCAGAAAAAGAAAAAAGAGAAGCCCGCGAGACCGAGCGAGACGACCTCCTCCACCCCCGTTCTTTTTCGTCTTCTTTTGGGGTCGAGAGAGGAAACGGAACCAAAAGGTCCAAGAAATCACTGCTCCTGGATTCGGTGGCGGCCCCTGAGTGTTAGGGTTTCTTCTCGCCAAGAAAGCAGGTGAGAATCCTCCCTCTTCGTTCCCAGTCGATTCTTTCTGATATCGAGCATGGTCTTAGGGTTCGCAAATCAGCTTTTGTTCCTGGGTTCTTTGCGGTTTCTTTGGCCTCGGAGCGTTTGTTCGATTCCACAGGGTTTTTATTGGGTTTGAAGAATTTCATGTTGTGTTTTCTTACGTCGGTTGTTCGCTTGGAGCGTTTGGAAGTGGGAAAAAAGGTTTTTTATTTTTTGGTGTTGTTGTTTTGTTTCGATTGGGTGTAGGTTTCTGGTTTTGGGGCGCATGGAAGGTTTGGTGTGATCAGGATTTGGAAATTTCCTTCAAGTTGTGGAATTTGTGCTTTAAAAGTTTTAGATTTTTTTTTTTTAATGTATTAAGGTATCAAAAGGTCAAAAGGTCTGTTGATTATGAAATTGAGTATAGATCAGTGACTTCTTGACTGGTTCAGGGTCTTCGATATGTTATAGTTTGGATTTGGTGAATGTGCTTGCAGTTTGTTACGATTGATTTTTTCCTTGGTTCTACAATTGGATCATCTGCCGCTCTTCTGATCTGTTTCCCGGCAGTAGTTAGAAGTTGTGGTCTGATGCCACGTAAATGGGGACATCTCCGTAGCGTAGTATTATGGATGATTTTCTTTTATTAAAGGGGGATTTTTGCTATCAATTTCACTATTTCAGTAAATATAATTTTTCTTAGTTAATGTCCCCTTGTTCAGTAGTGAAACTTAGTTCGCCATGAGCAAGCTGAAGCTGATCGGTGCACTGCTAAGAAAAGAACCAGGTCTGTGTGCATATCAATCATGACCAATTATTATGCTGAGAGGTTCCTCCTCTGAATGTGGCACTACACCTAAGATTCTGCAGTTGTTTTTCCTTTGAAAGAATCAGTCAGTTACTTTCTATTTGTAGAATGAAGAGTTGTAGCAAGTTGTTTAACTTTCTCTTTTAACATTAAACTTGTTAGTAAACCTGCTGAAGTTGTTAATGCAATTGTTGACTAGTCTAAGTGGATGACTGATGTTTATTATTTTATCCTTGTGCTTGCCAGGAATTTGATCCCCTACATGTGAATCAAATTTTGTGTGGATTTGTAATTGCACATCAGCTGGTCTGACAGTACTGTGATATTGAAATTGCAGACCCTTACGCACAAAATTTTAACTGGAGTTCACAGGCATTATAACCAAAAGCAGCAAGGAATAGCATCTTGCTTTTAATGAAACTCTGCAAAAATCTGATGTTACAAAGATTTAGAGGCTGTTGTAAGATAACTATCTTCTGGAAGTAAATGGCGACAGAGAATCCATTGAGATTATTAGGAAGCAGTGGACCTGGAAATTGGCCTGTGAGTAAGGATACTGCAACATTTGCTTCTTCTACAAGTAGTGCAGCTGCAGAAGAATTGGGGTTACTTTTAAAAGGGCAAAAGTATCATGGAAACAGGAATACCGCTGGCCCTAGCCGTAGTGGAAGTGCTCCTCCCAGCATGGAAGGTTCTCGTGCAGCATTTGATATTCTGAAAGGTCTGCAAGCCTCTTGTTTTGATGCTAGCTTGGAAAACTTAGGTGACGCATTCAGAAGCTGTGAGTCAGAAGAGCAACTCTGTGCCCATCCAGCATATTTGGCATACTATTGCTCCAATGTGAATTTAAACCCAAGACTTCCTCCACCTCTTATCTCAAGGGAGAACCGGCATTTGATGCACCATATTGGTGGCTTTGGGGAAGGTTGGAGAATGCCTTCCTTTGATGACAGCAGCAACACAGCTCTGTTTATCCCTCGACCTACCCTCTCTACTCATAAGGAGGAACCTGAGGATGACAGGTCACCTCGACTGGAAACTAACAATTGGCAGGACAAAAATGCTGATATTGTCCCAGGACAATACACATCTCCTTTGCAAGGGCGCCATAAAAGCCTTGTAGATTTAATACAGGTAACACACTCACCTTGGCTAGTGCATTCCCTGTTATGCTCCCTTCATAAATATTTGACTTTCTTTGGTTATTGAATCCATAATATCAATGCCCTTGATGAAATATGGTACTTTGTGTTCAGTTCACGCCACATATCTGGTTTATGATTTAGAATTTTAGTCCTGAAGCATGTTTTGGTCAGGCAAGGGTTGAAAAATTCATTGATTTATACATTTCAGATGGTCTTGGCTGAGATAAGATGTAACAAAACATGTTTCACTATATTGAAACAAGAGATTATCAGAATCCTTTTAACAATTTGATAAACATGGGTCCATTACTCAAGCAAATAAAAAATGTAGGATTTTAGCGTTTTTATTATCATAGTAATTGCATATGTGGTGACTAATCAAGTTAGTTTAAATAACAGTCCAAAGGTGGTGAGAGTGATAGAGAGAGAAAGTCAGCGTTTATGGTCTAGTTGAGGGGCTCTTTTGTAAGTTCTTCAAGCCTACAGTGAAAGTTCCTGTCTATGTAAGTCCATAGAGTATTTTTTGGCTTTTGAGTCAAAAAAATCACTCCACTTTCAGGCAGTGTCAAGGTACTCTAGAAGAAAAAACTGTAAAATTCAATTCAATTTATTGTGATCGATTAGTTAACATGTTGGTTAACTGTATTATAGAACACAAAAAGAAAATCATTGGCTTATCCAATATTTTATATAGAGCTGTGAAAAAAAGAGCACCTATCAAGTCATTTATGAGGATTGTGATTGATTCTAACTAAAATAACATGTTATGGAGAAAAGTAGAATTAAGGCTGCGTTTGATTTTCGAGAATATTTTTTGTTTTCATTTTCTGTTTTCATCCTTTGAAAACAATTTTTATTTCCTGTTTTCTCACATCTCTTAAAAATATGTTTGGCAAGTAAAACCAAAATCATTTTCTATTTCTTATTCTTATTATAAATAATATCTTTTAAAAGAGTAACTAAAAAAAATGGAAATACCATCAACTTCAATGATATAATAAAAATATGTATCATATTATTTTATATTATTATTATTATATATTTATGATATAATAAATATAAATAATATTATAATATTAATTGTTAATAATAATATGTTATATATTATGATAATTAATATTATATATTAATAATATATACTATTAAAAAGTTGCTTGAGGATCCAAAAAAAATTACTTTTAAAAATTAAAAAAGTAAGAACAATGCATCCAAACATATATTTTTTTTACAATAGATTTTGTGTTTCTAATTTTTAAAATAAAAAAATAAGAAATAAAAATGATGACAAACATATTCTTTATTTTTTCTTTTGATGGAAAACAGTGAAAACATTTTTAGATTGTTTTCAATTTTTGTCATCTTGAAGTTGTATTTTCTAGAAAACTGTTTTCATTTTCATCACTAAACACATTTTTTTAAGTGTTTTCCATTTTTTATGAAAATGAAAATGAAAAACAGAATCATTCTCAGAAATTGAACACACCCTCAAATTGCTTGAACTTCATCCATCACCATGTAATCCATATGAAATTGAACACTTTTTGTTTGAAATGAGCCTACCTGGTGGTTAAAACATATGTATACCTTGTTTTGGTATGTCAGAACTGAAATATTTTGTTAAAACATTCCTTTTCTGGCTGAATTTTTTGAATGTTGAATTGGAATTATGAAGCAATCTTTATCTGCTTACCATGTACTCTTTGTCTGTGGTGATTGCTATAATTGCAATGTCATGTGAAGTATGGCCAGATGCTATATATAAATAAAATTGCCCAATGCCTGAAGATAGATCATTTTTGATACACTATTTATAGATCATTTTTGATACATTATTACTGAATATGGATAATGGCTTAATGATATTGATATTTGATGCTGTGTCATTTTGATCTTCCAGGAAGATTTTCCTCGGACTCCATCTCCTGTATATCATAATCAGACTGGCTCCTCAGGTCACAGTATGGAAGATCAGGCAGCTGATTCCGATGGTTGTGCCAACCTTGTGCATTATTCTTCTAAGCCAGACTTGAAAACATCCACTGTGGGGAGTCGTGCCCATACGCCTATCCCAGGTGTGCATTCAATTAACTCAATGTCAAATGGCAATCTTGCTTCAGTCTCAGTTCCATGTTCAACATCCTCTAGCAGAATGGTAAGCCCCATTCAAGCCTAAGAGGAGAGTTAGGCAGCGAAGGCACCAATGTAGACAGTGGTATTATACCTAGTGGTTTGGCTGGTTCAAACGTTGGCAGTATTGAAAATGACATCAAGAGTTTAAAGATATCTAATGATGGGCAGAGAAATCAACATGCATGGCAACATCCTCAGCATATTGGCTTGCATGCACGAGGCTCATCTCAAGCACAGGTTGGTCAGTCTCAAGTAATGCCTGAAGGAGTGCACCGTTCAGCCATGGATCATTTTTCTTATGGACAATCAAAGTCATCATCTGTTGAAATACAGCCAATACTGCAATCCTCTGGCATGACACCACCTTTATATGCTTCTGCAGCTGCTTATGGAACTCCATATTATCCTAATTTGCAACCTTCTAGCTTATTTCCTCCCCAGTTTGGCATAAGTGGATATGCTTTTAACACCTCACTCATGCCACCATTAATAACTGGCTATCCTCCTCATAGTGCTATTCCTATGCCTTTTGACAGTCCTGTGAGTCCAAATTTTAGTGGTAGAGGTTCTGGAGCTACCAGTGGGGGAAATATTGTTCCTGGAATTGATTTACAGCAGTATTATAAGATTTATGGACAGCTTGGTGTAGCAGTTCAGCCTACTTTTCCTGATCCTTTACTAATGCCATACTTTCAGCATCCTTCTGGAGACACGTATGCTGGTGCAGGTTCGTATGAGCCAATGGTATCCAGGGGAAACGCCAATGGAGGCACACCGGTCAATTATGATATGCAGAATGGGCCATCTCCTTCTTCATATTCACCTGATCAGAGGCTCCAGATTGCTAGTACTGGGGGTGTCAATGCATTGACTGCTAGAAAAGGGGGAACTATTAGTCCTAACTACTATGGAAGCCCTCCAAATATTGGGGTGCTAATGCCTTACCCAACCTCTCCACTAGCCAGTCCAGTATTTCAAGGATCACCTGTGGCTGGGACAAACTTTTCAGGAAGGAGAAATGATAATGTTAGGTTGCCATTCAGCTCTGGAAGAGCTGCAGGTGCTTGTTCTGGATGGCAGGGACAAAGGGGGCGTGAGAAGGCTGATGATGCAAAACCATATTCTTTCTTGGAAGAGTTAAAATCCAGCAAAGCTCGTAGACATGAGATATCTGACATTTCTGGACACATTGTTGAATTCAGGTAAGTTATAATTTCCAGATTCTTTTGATTTTGGTCTCATCTTGATTGCATGGTTGGAGATATTATAAACTAGCAAAATAATTGACCATATATTTTGGCATCAGTGCCGACCAGCATGGGAGTCGATTTATCCAGCAGAAGTTAGAAATATGCAGTATTGAAGAGAAGGCATCAGTCTTTAAAGAGGTTCTTCCACATGCTTCGACATTGATGATTGATGTTTTTGGCAATTATGTTATCCAAAAGGTATATTTCTTTGATATATATATATATATATATATATATATATATATTCTTTATATTTAAATGATAAATTAATTGTCAATGATTATTCTGTGGTTTCATTTTTGTGGAATGCTTAAGAGTTTGTTAATGAATATGATAAGGTCTTGTGGACAAACTTATGTTTTACAGTTTTTTGAGCATGGAAGTTCTGAACAAAGGAAGGAACTAGCAAATAAGCTTGCTGGCCATATCTTGCCATTGAGTCTTCAGATGTATGGCTGCCGAGTAATTCAAAAGGTACCGTCTGCTTCACTCTTCCTTCTGGCTATCAGTTTTGCAGCTAATCCTGTTTGGTTTACTGGACCCTGAAGTATTTTTAGATGCAGTGAACAAGTAACCTTGTGAAAAATTTTAAACCCATCTTTCAATGTTAATAGATTCGCATTATGCATTAATTTAGATATTTACATTGGAGGAAAATCAATGTTTAAGGTTTCTAGCATTGAAAATTGTTTTAGCAATTCATATTTAAGTATGTTCTTAAACTCAAACTAATTAAGTTTCCTGTTAATGTGGCTATGAGAATATTTGTCTTTTTAATTTTAGGAATTTGTATCTGCAGAAAGCGGTGAAAGTTCAATCATTTGCACTGTTGTCAAAAGTGCACCTACGACATGCCTAGGTGCATGGTTTAGATGATGCGCAGCTATGACACCTCGCCTATCTCACAGCAAAGCCCTTCTGCTTGGATGCTTAAAAGGCTGCTTTCTTAGAACCTTGGAAAAAGCCCATGTACAGAAAAAATGTGCCACAGTACTACTAGCTCTTAGCTGTTGATCATGATCAAATTTAAGGATCTGTGGCCTAAGGGAGAGAGATTAAAAGTAGGTGGGCAATCACCAAGAGAAAGAGGTGGATTAGGGTTTCAACTGCTAGATTGAGAGAAACCTATTGATTTAGAGTTCGGAGTAGCCAACTAAAGCTTCTCCAGATCTGATTCTTCCATTTAGTAAGTCAAGTGTGCCTTTTTAGGACCATGGAAGAAGCCTAGGTGCAAAAAAATGTACCTCAGCACTTCTAGATCTTTGCCACCAGTCATGATCAAGATTTTGGAGATTTGTGATCAAAGGGAGTGATGTGAAGGAGATAGGTGGATAGGTGGACTAGGATTTTGACCAATTCTTTAAATATTGGGACCAAATCTCGTACCATTTTTCTATTGTAACGATATAATGTTGGCACAATACTAGTGTTGATCGTATGTAGTGAAATTGATAGCTTTAAAAAAAATTTGAAAAACCTTTTCTCTAACCGCATTAATTAGTACAATATATGGACCAGTACGGACAGCACATAGTGCTATGCCTATTTTGGTGTCTCGGCATTGGTGGTGCTAATTTTGTGCTAGACTGATTGTACCATCTCATTTCTGTGGTTTTTGAAACCATAATTTCAATTTCTTGATTGGGAGTAACCTATGGATCTAGAACTCTGACTGGTGATAGGAGCTTCTTCACGTCTTGTTCTTCCATCTGGTATGGTGTCCTTCTATTTTTTGGTCCATTGGGAACATGCCCACCTTACTTCTTTATCTTCTTTGTTGCAGCTGCCAGTCCATAAAAAATAAGAGAAGCCTTGCTTCTTTATTGTTCTTTATCTTCTCCTCCTTCTCTGCTACCCTGGTCCATCAGAAATTGGGGAAGCCTATCTTCTTCCTCTTCTTCTTTGTCTTCTCTTTTTCTTTGCTGCTGTTGACCCATCAGAAACAGGGGATGCTCTGCTTTTGCTCTTTGGTCGTTGCTGACTTTTACTCTTCTTCATCCTCTTCATTGGCCTTCCTTTTCTTCTTCTTCATCTTTCATTGTTGCTACTGCATTTCATATTTTCCTCATCCTCTTCTTCTTCATCCTTCTCTTCTTTTTTCATGGTCGCTACTTCTCACCCTCTTCCTCTTCTTCTTGTTCAACCTTCACTTCTTCCTCTTCTCAACAATTGTTGTTCCTCTTCCTTTTCTTCTCTAGTTATCTCTCTTCCTCTTCCTCTTCCTCTTCTTCTTTTCAATGTTTTAAATGCCGATAATGAATCATGTACTATTTTCCATTTGAATGATATGGTCTCGGTATCCATAGTATGAACTTAAACTGTAAACATGAAAAAAAAACTATTGGCAAGCATGGTACAATCGGTCAATATATTCTGATTTTTGATGATTTAGGACCCATGTCAGTGCTGGTTTTTCATTAAAACAATATGATACGAATTGTACCCTCTGTGTGTGGTCAAGATGTGCCTCCCATTGTGCCTACACTCTTAGCACCTTAGTTCACTGAGCATTTGATAACTTTGGTTATCTAATTATTTAATTAAAATTACTGAATAGTCTAAAAAAATGAGTAAATGGAGGTTAATAAAGAAGTATACAGTAAAGAGATTGGATCTTCATGTTTTTTATTGATTTAAAGAAAGCACATGATAGTTTCTAAAGATGTTTTATGGTAGGTGTTAAAAAAGACAGAATGATGAGCATACCAATAACTTTTTAATCACTATATGTTTACACCAAAAATATATCTAGCATATATATCAATATTATTAGGGATATGCATGATAGAATGATGGTCATACTAGTGAGTTTTTAATACTATGTTTTTATACTAAGGATCTGCTGTAAGTTTGTACCTTTTTACGCTAGTTGTTGATGAGCTTATTATGCATATTTAGGATGATATTTTTTTTCATATGTTATTTTTACATAATATAATCCTAGTGGATGAAACTAAGGTCGAGGTTAATCACATATTAGAATCATGGAGTGTATTAGAATCCAAGGATTTTAAATTAATTAGGACCAAGACAAAATAAATAGATTGAAGTTTTAGTAAAATTTTAAAAAAGAGATGAAGGTGAAGTGAAAACTGAGGACCGTGGAGTTTCTAAGGACTATTTTTTGTATTTAGGATAGATTATTTATAAGAAAGAGGAAATTAAAGAGGATGTTATCTATAGGATTAAAGCAGTTAAGATAAAATGGAGAGATGGAAATTGAATATTATATAATTATAGCCTATAGAATATCTGTCAAGTTGAAGAAAATTTTATAGGATAGCCATATAGCTAGCTTACTTTATGATGCAGAACATTTGAGCAGTTGGAAATCAACTTATATATAAGATAAGTATTATTGAAATGAAACTGCTGAAATAGATGTCGAGTATTGTAAGAAAAGATATAATAAGAAATGAAGTCATTTGTAAAAAAAAAGAAGATTGTAATGATCAAGGATAAAGTGAGAGGATGATTTAGATGGTCAACATAGGCTGAATGCATTGGTACAGCATGTTTCGATACATTTAGATGAAAAGAGGGGTCATGGTAAATTGAAAATCACAAGTTAGGAAAGACTTGATATTTCAACATATTTTAAAAGGTATGGTCTTAAATTGAGCGGAATAAAAGAAAAGGATTGATGTAGCCAACCCCAATTAGTTGGGTTTAAGGCTAAATTGTGTTGATTTTCCTAAATAGTTTGAAAAAGTTAGGTTCTGATACAAGTAGCAAATGATTGTCTTTTCTCTTCACACATAAATGCAGCTATTGGAATCATCGCTCTTTGATTTTTGTACAAGCTCAAATATGAAATTTAAGAGTGAGTCATTTAAAGGGGCTGCACTGGATCTGGTCAGCTATATCCATGCCTAAAGCCAAATGACATGTTGGAACTAAACTAATATGTTCTGTATGTAAAGATGGACATGTCATAGATATATGTAAACTGATTTATGGCATCTTGGTAATCTTGCTCTATAACCCCCGTGATGTTGTAGCTAATTAGGCTCATTTTCGAGGCCCAAAATTTTGTGATGTTGTAACTAGTTAGGCTCATTTTTGAGGCCCAAAATTTTGGGTTTTGGGTCAAGTGAGTGACTTATCGGTCCTTATAACCATTGGCATTGCATCTAGAATATGATTTAGGATGATGTTGTAGGACATGACCATGGATGGGACATTTGGAGGTGCTGAATCATCTGATGAAAAAAGTTGTGGCATGATGCTGGTGACTAGGTATGTATGCAGTTAATTAACTTGATATGAAAGAACTGTGTAATAGCTATCCTTATCTGCGATATATATATTTTTTATTATATTTTGAATACTGCATATTCAAAATTATCAAGCATATTTTAGAGGTTTTCACTTGTGATTTAAAAGTTTATACTATTTATAGCATTTCACAAGTTTGGGGTTTAGAAATCAAGGATTGTAGGAATTGTTTTGTGGGATATTTCGTTGCAAAGGGAAAATTAGAGCTTAAGAGGGGATGCGGAAGTTAGGAGGGAGTAATTTTTTAAAAAGGGGATCTTTGGTACTTATATGCTTTAATTGTAAAGGAATATATTTGCAAACTTTTTTTATTTTAACCTTTTGAAGTTAAAAAGGTTAAATCAAATGGAATAAACTCAACTCAACTCATCTAAGCCTTTTCCCAACTACATGGGGTTGGCATCGAGTGGAATAAACTATGAAGCAATAATTTCTCCATTTTGATTATGTCAAAGAGACAAAAATCATGAAAATGTAAGCATTCATCTGAAGCCACCCACATTGATATAGTTTTTCTGATTCTAATTTGTGCTTACTGTAGGCCCTTGAGGTTATTGAGCTTGATCAGAAAACACAGCTTGTCCAAGAACTTGATGGGCATGTTATGCGGTGTGTGCGAGATCAAAATGGTAACCATGTAATACAAAAGTGCATCGAGTGTGTGCCAACAGAGAAAATTAGTTTCATCATTTCTGCTTTTCGTGGTCAAGTTGCATCACTTTCTATGCATCCATATGGTTGCCGAGTAATTCAGGTAAGAAAAATCTAGATAATTCACCACTTCCCACCCACCCTTGTTGTCTTGGCATTCTCTATTGTGTTCTGTCTTTTGATTTCCTGAGGCAGATATTTATGTGTTATATGATGTAGAGAGTGCTGGAGCACTGTACAGATGATCTACAAAGTCAGTGCATTGTGGATGAGATATTGCATTCAGCTTGCCAACTTGCCCAGGACCAGTATGGCAATTATGTTACCCAGGTGATATTCATTTCACCTATTTCCACCAATGTGACCTATTTCTACCGTCAAACTAACAAATAATATTTCTTTTATCCTATTGATCCTCATTGTTCTGATTTTTTTTCTTTTTTTTTTGATTTTCTTTGAAGTTGAACAAAGAAATGTTTCTCAATTTTTTTCTAATTGTAATTCCGGCATTACTAATGGTCCTGCTGTGCGTGCTTAGTTTTGTAAAAATAATACTTGTAAAGAAGTATAGCAGACTGATATGTTGGCAATTGAAGATTCCATTTAAAGCCAATTTGTTAATTTTACTGTTGCTTTATTATTCTAACAAATAGTTTCTGAATATTTCTTATTCATGCTAAATGGTTGACTGGATAATGCTAAAAAACATAGTTGCTTTACTTTTGTTTAATTTTGCATTTACCATTTCTTTTCAAGGTTTCTTGTGCTTTACTTTCCTACTAGTTTTAAAACATAAATCTGGTAAATCAAACTATACGAAGGGCTAGGACATTCTCGTTAAGAGACACATTGCATATGCCTTTGGATGTTTCAAAAAATGGGCAAGGGGTACCGCATCGGCGCCCAGATGCAGTGATAAGTGAGCAAGGGTTCATGTACTACGAACGAGTATGGGTAAAGAAGTTAGTCCATAATAGTCAGCTTAGAGTAGCAACATGGAATATAGGAATACTAACAGATAAAATTATGGAGATAGTGGACACTATGATTAGGAGAAAAGTAAATATAATATGCTTATAAGAAACTAAATGGGTAGGTGAAAGATCTAGAGAAATAGAGAATACATGATATAAATTATATTACATTGAAAAATATAAAATAGAAATGGAGTATGAATAATTATAGATAAGAATTTTAAGGAATATGTTGTTGAGGTAACTAAGAAAGGAGATCGGATTATATCACTAAAACCTTATAATTAAGAATAATATAATTAACATAATTAGTGCATATGCACTATAAGTAGGATTAGACTAACAAACTAAGATAATTTTGGGAAGACAGATGAAGTAATGTAAGAAATACTACAAGAAAAGTTATATTTGGAAGGAGATTTTAAGGGACATGTAGGTAAACAGAGGGATGGATATGAAATGGTATATGGAGGATATGGATTTGAAGATAGGAATGAAGCCGGCGTAAGCTTATTAGATTTTGCAGTGCGTATGATCTAACAATAGCAAACACTTTTTCCAAAAAAAAGAATATTTAATAATATCTAAAAGTGGATCTAATAAAAGTCAAATAGATTTTTTCTTAATTAGAAAGATAGATAAAATAACATGTAAAAACTGTAAAGTTATTTCAGGAAAAAGTTTAACTTCACAACATAGGATAATGGTAGCAGAAATATGGATAAAAATGAAATTTAGAGTAAAACGTAAAACTATTAATTCAAAAATTAAATGGTGAAATTTGAAAGGAAAAAAATTAATTATTTTAAAAAAGGTTAGTAAGATAATGACTATGAATATAGATAGTGATCTCAACTTAATATGGAAAAAAGTAACTAAATGCATAAAAAACATAGCAAAAGAAGTTTTAGGAGAATCAAAAGGAGTAGGACTAGTAAGAAATAAAACTTGATGGTGGAACGAGGAAGTTCAAGCTGCCATCAAGCTTAAAAGGACAAACTATAAAATTTGGCAAGAGGCTAGGGATGAAGAATCTCTTAAAAAGTATAGGGATGCAAAGAAAGAAGTTAAAAATGCGATAAGTAATGTCAAACTTAAAGTGATGATTTATATAATAGACTAGATACGAAAGAATAAAAATATATATAAATTAGCAAAACTAAGAGAAAAGAAAATAAAAAATTTTAACTATATTAAATGTATTAAGGATGAAGATGAAAGAGTCTTAGTAAAAGAAGAGATAAAAGAACGATGAAAAAGTTATTTTAAAAAATTATTAAATAAAAATAATTTGATAAATTTAGGGATAGAAGGATGTGATAACCTAGGAGTAACAAATGAGCATAATTTTTTTCGTAGATTTAGCATGCTTGAGGTTAAAAAGGTGAGTAAAATGAAAAATGCAAAGGCATTAGGACTAGATGTGATCACTATTCGAGGTTTGGAACAGCTTAAGAGAAATTGAAGCTATATGGTTAACCAATTTATTTAACAGAATTGTAGCAACTAAAAGAATGCTGAATGATTGGAGAAAAAAATATTAATATACGTATACAAAAATAAAAGATATATTCAAAACTGTACAAATTATGGAGGGATTAAGCTAATGAGTCATACAATGAAATTATGGAGAGTAATAGAAAATTGATTAAAAGCTGAAACTTTGGTGTTAAATAATCAATTTGGATTTATGCATGGAAGATCGACAATGGAAGCTATTTATTTGTTAAGAAGATTGATGGATAGATATAGAGAAAAGAAAAAAAGACCTTCATATGGTTTTTATTGATTTAGAGAAAGCATATGATGGAGTACCTAGAGAAATAATATGATGGATTTTAAAGAAAAAAAGAGTTACCAAAAGGTATATAGAATTGATAAAAGATATGTATGATAGAGCAACTATTGTTAAAACAACAATGAGAAAAATTAGTAAGTTTTCAATTACTGTAGGTTTGCATTAAGGATCTGCGTTAAGTATGTATCTTTTTGTATTAGTTATGGATGAATTAATCAAACATATTCAAAATGATATCCCATGATGTAAGTTATTTGCAGATGGTATAGTGCTGATTGATGAAACTAAATCTGAAGTAAATGCTAAGCTAGAGATTTGGAGAGGCTTTAGAATCTAAAGGTTTTAAGATTAGTAGAATTAAAACTGAATACATGAAATGTAGTTTTAGTGGGAGTAGAAATATAAATGAAGAAACACTGAAGATTGCAAGCCAAGAGATATCAAGAAGTAAAATTTTAAGTATTTGGGATTAATTATCCAGCAAGAAGGTGAAATAGGTGAATATGTGAATCATAGAGTTAAAGCAGGATGGATTAAATGGAGTTCTTCGGGAGTATTGTATGATTGGTGCATCCCATTAAATTGAAAGAAAAATTCTATAAAACTGCTATTAGGCCAGCTATGCTATATGGAACAGAATGTTGGGCAATATTGAAACAACATGTGAACAAATTAAGTGTAACAGAAATGCATATGTTAAGATGGATATGTAGTAAAACTTTAAAAGATATAATTAGAAATAAACATATAAGAGAAATGATAGGAGTAGTCCTAATTGAAGATAAAATGAGAGAAAATCGATTACGTGGTTTGGACATATACAACATAGACCTTTAGATGCTTTAGTTAGAAAGAATGATCTTTTAACAATTTATGGTAAAGATAGAGGTAGAGGTAGACCTAAACTAACATGGACATAAATAATTAAAAAAGATATAATTATTTATACTTTAAATGTCGACTTGGTTCTGAATAGAGTAAAGTGGAGGAAGCAAATTTATGTAGCCGACCCATGAAGTTGGAAAAAGGCTTAGATGAGTTGAGTTGAGTTTCCTGTGCTTTGCTTTGACTTGGATTTAATTTTATTTTGAGGAATTGTGATGGATGCAAATAGAGGATGTGTCAGTCCAATCTAATCAAATTATTTGCATATTAATTAGTTATATTGAACTATCTTTATTTATACTTTTATTTATAGTGTCATAATGATTCGGTTTGATATATTACTAGTCAGAAATAATGTGATATATGTAAAAGTATCTCACAAGCCTTGTTTTTTAACATCTTGGTTGTGGTGAAACATGTTTAACTGCCAACACTTAATTTGAATTTAATTTGAATTTGATGGATAGTATTCATTAATTACAGTAGTTCTTTTCAAGGGGGAAAAGCTTTGGCCCTTTTTTCCCCATTGATGAAAGCATGACTTATTCAAGGTAGTAGAGAAAAAAGAAGATAAAATGTAAAGAAAGAAATGTTAAGAAGCCATATCACCAAACTGTATCCTAATTTAGAGCAGCATTGATGATTATTTAGCTTCAATTTTGATGCCAGCATGTAGATATGACTTTTTTTTTGAATTTTTATATGTCATTTTATGGAAACTCCCAACAGTAAATTATATGATGAGTCAGAATGAGATTTTCACTTGTCAACAAGACTCTGAGGGAAAGCAAGACCATGCCATCAACAAGTGTTTACATCACTAGTTACCTTTGTGAAGCCACTAAATATGGAGTTCTTGAAGTGAAGATGTTCCAGCTTTAGTTGTCCATCCAAGAAAACATTAAATATATTCTTTTCACATTAACCTCACGGTCATCTCAAAATTTATTTACGAACAATTCTGTGCTAGGGGAGAACGCTTGGTAGTTTATATCGCTCCCCTGGCTCTTGCCTTAATGCTTTGCATCATTTTTAGCATGAGGGATGAGATCAATTTATGGATTTATCTTTCAATACATTGATATCTATCTTATGAGCAAACCAATATAACCCAAAGTTTTCTTTTTTAATTATCAATGACCACATTTTATTGCCTTCTGGGATATTGCCATGGTCTAGTACCACCTCAAATCTTGTTTCTCTAAATACGACTGATGACACCCATGAATATTTAGTATAAATGTGAAGGTTAAAAAAAAGCATAAAGTCTCTAACTTGGGATGTCCATGCTACCTAAACACTCCATTTATCTTATAATATACTCTATGCATTCATACGTTCTCTCTCTGTGATTGGGTGCAATGTGTGGCTCACCAAAAATAGTGTTATATTTTTATTAATCCAATGTGCTGAAACTTGGCACAAATTTTGGAGGAGTGAGTTTAGTAGAGGAAAACCAGCCAAAAAGTATTCAACGCATTATGCTATTTATGTGGCCCTTCAAACTATAAATATGTTTGTAAGGATGGATCCATGTGGCAAGTTAGAGACTTTTGATGCATATCTCATAAGGTGTCTTTACAGAACCCCCATCTTTTTCTTTCTCCTGTTCTTGCTATTTATCTTAGCTTTTAAATGCTAAAATGCATAATATTGGTGCTATATGTATGTTGTATGTATGTTTGCCCAAAATTGATTTATCAGTATTACATTTCAATGGTAGGTTGGGATATCTCATGCTTTACGAGCCTTTTTTGATCGTCAACCAAATTTTGAAGTTTAAAAATTTTACAATCCAGAGATTTCGTGCATAAGATATATCACCTTTTTAGGTGGATGCCAGTTTCCTGAAAGACTTTATATTCACAGACGACAACTTCCACCAATTCATGCCACTCCTCTTTACCTTATGTACATTGTGACTCCTATCAGCGTTGAGGATAGGAAGACTGGACATCCGAATTAGTGTCTCATCATTATTGCATTTGAACAGTGTGTTGGGATGTCTTGTGTAGATGACACCATTGATTATTATGACAAAATCTTATGCATCTTATTGTTGTGGACAAGTTTTTTTAATCCAGCTCAGGATCTGCTTTTGATATTTTTTCACCTACTGTTTTAATTGGTTTTTTTATCTGATATTTGAAATATAAAATGAAATTCTTATTTGTTTCGCATGGCCAAGTTTAACTTAAGTACACTACTTGCAGCATGTTTTGGAGAGGGGAAAGCCACATGAAAAAAGCCAAATTATCAGCAAACTAGCTGGACAAGTTGTGCAGATGAGCCAGCATAAATTTGCATCTAATGTCATTGAGAAGTGTCTTGAGCATGGTAATACCGCAGAACGGGAGCACTTGATAGAGGAAATAGTTGGGCAGACTGAGGGAAATGATAACTTACTGGTATGTTGTAAATTTATGAACATGTTAAATAAGAAATCTTTTATCACCAAAATTATAGGATCCCAAGAATTATGTGTTCTCATCCTTAACAATCTAGGCTAGCAGATTAGAAGAGGCCATATCAAGTTTGTGTTAGAATATGCTTACACGTTTCTTTTAGGGTGTAGGTGTTTAAGGTTTTAGGGTTGAGTTTTTGAGTTTTGGGGTTTTGCGTTTAGGTTCTTGGAGTTTGGGTTTTAAGGTTTTAGGGTTTAGATTTTAAAATTTTTGGATTTTTGATTTAGGGTTAAGGTGTTAGGGTTTTAGGGGTTTAGGGTTTTGGAGTTGAGGTTTTAGGGTTTAAAGGTTTAAGGGTTTAAAGTGTGGGGTTTTAGGGTTTAGTGGGTTTAGGGTTTGGATTTTAAAATTTTTGAATTTTTGGATTTAGGATTAAAGGTTTTGGGGTTTTAGGGATTTAGGGTTTAATGTTTTGGGATTTTAGGGGTTTAGGGTTTGGGGTTGGGGTTTTTAGGGTTTTAGGTTTTAGGGGTGAGGGGTTTAGGGTTTAAGGTTTTGGTTTAGGGTTTAGGTTTAGAGTTTAGGGTTTTAGAGGGTTTTAGGGTTTTAGGGTTTTAGGTTTTATGGGTGAGGGGTTTAGGGTTTAAGGTTTTAGGGTTTAGGTTTATAGAGGGTTTTAGGGTTTTAGGGGTGAGGGGTTTAGGGTTTAGGTTTTTAAGGTTTAAGGGTTTAGGGTGTGGGGTTTTTAGGGTTTAGTGGTATTAGGGTTTGGATTTTAAAGTTTTTGGATTTAGGGTTTAAGGTTTTGGGGTTTAGGATTTTTGGTTGGGGTTTTTGGGTATTATGTTTTAGGAGTGCGGGGTTTAGGGTATGGGTTTTAGGGGTTTAGGGTTTTAAGGTTTTAAGGTGTTAGGGTTTAGGGTTTTGGTATAGGGTTTTTAAGATTTAGGATTTTTAGGGTTTAGGGCTTTTAGTTTTGGGGTTAGGGTTTGAGGGGTAAGGGATTAGGGTTTTTTGGGTTTTGGGCTTTTAGGGTTTAATGTTTGGGGTTTTAGGGTTTAAGGGTTTGTAGAGCTTTTAGGGTCCAGGGGCTTTGGGGTTTAGAGTTTAGGGTTTTAAGGTTGAGGATTTAGGGATTAGGGTTAGGGGTTTGGATTTTAGGTTTTAGGGCTTTTAGGTTTTGGGGTTCGGGTTTGAGGGGTAAGGGATTAGGGTTTTTTGGGTTTAGGGTTTTTAGGGTTTAATGTTTGGGGTTTTAGGGTTTATAGAGTTTAGGGTACGGGTTTGGATTTTATGGTTTAGGGATTAGGGTTAGGGGTTTAGGGTTTAGGGGTTTATGGTTAAGGGTTCAGGGTTTGGGTTTTAGGGTTTGAGGTTTTGGGGTTTAGGGTTTATGATTTAGAGTTTAAGGTTTTTCGTGTTTAGCAATTAAGTTTAGGGTTTTGGTTTTAGGGTTTTGGGGCTTAAGGGTTTATGGTTTCAGGGTTTTGTGTTTTTATTGTTTCAACTTTTTAGTGTCTTTAGGGTTTTGGGTTTAAGGGGTTTTAGGGTTTGGATTTTGTGTTTTTATGGGTTTGAGTGTTGGGGTTTTAGGGTTTAAGGTTTAAAGTTTTAGGTTTACGGGGTAAGGGGTTAGGGTTTAGGATTTAGGGGTTTATAATTTAAGAGGTTTAGAGTTTAAGGGGTTCGGTGTAAAGGGTTTAGGAGTTTGGGGTTGAGGGTTCAGGATTTAGGGGTTTGGTGTTTAAGGGTTTTGGTGGCTTTGGGGTTGGGGTTTAAGGGTTTTTAGTGTTTAGGGTTTAGCGGTTTTAGGGTTTGGGGTTTTTGGGTTTGAGGCTTAGGGTTTAGTTTTTAGGTTGAGGGGTTTTAGGGGTCTAGGGTTTTAGGATTTATAAGTTGTAAATACTGTTCATATAATGTATTTGTTATACTAATGGTATGTTATTGACGATGGTGATCGTGATCAAGTCATTCATGTTTTTGGCCTACCACTTATCAGAGCAGCTTACTGATGTTATTTTAACTGATGTATCATGCAATGTACTTATTGGATGCATTTAGGGCCTAGTTACAGATGCAGCATATGTATTTGTTTTATTTATGTAATGTTTAACCATGGTGATCATAGATTAAACGATTTAACCTATTGGTTGCAAGTAAACTGAGGCAGCTTATTCATGTTATTTAACTGTTGCATCATGCGACATACTTATTGAATGCATTTTGGGCCCTAGCTACAAGTGCAGCATAATACATGAGCGTCAATGTTTCATGTGAAGATTTAAAAAAAAAAAATCCAGAAGATCTTCATTTGATATTTAAGATATATATGATGCTTCAACTTGCCAAGGCCAAGGTATACAAGAGCTACGGTTTGATTAAACAGGCATGTAATGTGCTCACTTAATTTACTGTCAACTTAAAGAAGCATCAAAATAGTCACATATTTCTTTCCTAAATATGGATGATGAATTCATTGGACTCTCTCTCTCTCTCTCTATATATATATATATATATATATATGTTGTTTTTCAATCTTAAGAAAGTTCTTAACCATTTGTTGGCAATGCTTCGAAAGGTTTAGGAAATGAATTGATATTTTCTAATATCCAAAAATAACTTCTGTCCAGTCCTTTTTGTTGTCATAGCATTTTTGCATGCTTAATGCTTTGTGTGCGCGTAATTGTACATAGGAACGACACTGGCTGTGCTGTATGGAAGTTCCTCTTGGCCTAGGATAATTAGTGCATTTGTGAAATTGTTCTTGTGCTTTATATTACATATATTCTTCACCATCCCTTATGGTTTTAAAGCTTTTATTTTTTGGAATTTATCTTGTAGATAATGATGAAGGATCAATTTGCAAATTATGTGGTTCAGAAGATCTTTGAAACCTGTTCTGATAAACAGCGTGAAGTTTTGCTTAATCGCATCAAAGTTCATCTGCAAGCCTTGAAGAAATACACTTATGGGAAGCATATTGTTGCTCGGGTTGAACAGCTTTGTGGTGAAGGTATGTACTATTTTTGTCATGTTAAAGCTTCGATATTTTTACAATATAAATTATCTATTTGAAGATAAATCATTTTACTCGCTAGCAAAACTTAAAAAATTCCGTTTCTTTTCATTCCTATCCAACCACTTCCTAGCATAAAGGTTACAATGAATATCAGTAGAAGCTTTTTGGTTGATCATGTTGTCGCTAATTTATTTTGTACCATACTTGTGTGCGTCTAACAAGCTGGCTTCCCTGCAGAAACCCATGCATCTGAATCGTGAGTGCTCAGCAACTGTACACATAATCACCTATTGGTACGTTGCATTAGGTGGAGCTCCAGATATCTGCTCAATACGGAAAGAAACCAAATCTTGGAGACTGCCCTGGCAAATTTCCTATCAACTGCCTACAGAATGTATAGGTCAGGGCTCGTAGCGTTAAGTAATTTGATATTGTAAAGCTAGTAGATTGTGTTGTAGATCTGTGTTATTTGACTTATATAAGGTGGTATGGCATATGTATTGATACACTATCTAGTTAGATATGTTTTCAGCCATTAGTTGCTTCTTTATTTGTAACAACAAATTGGAAATTGATTATGATCTTTCTGGCTTAGGAGATGATTTGTGGACTTGGCAAAGCCCAATCCAGACCCGAAAAAAAAAAAAAAAGCAAAAAAAAAGGGGGCTTTTATCTATTTTTTCAATTTTTTTGACTTAAATTTAAAATGATTTGTATCATCAATTTGAATGGATACAAGTGATGTATTTTTAATTTTATTTAATTTAATTTTTATAAAATTATTTAAATGATTAATATTTATGTATTATATATTATATTTGAAAATGATATATAATTTAATGAATTAATAATTAAATTGTTTATGTGATTAATGTTTTAACATTTATTTTTTAAATATATAATATAGTTGATGCTAATATGATTTAATAAATGATAGAATTAAATGTGCTTTTTTGTAGTTAAATGTTAAAAGACAATGAAAAAGTTGTATTAAGAATAATGTTGCTCTTTTTTTATTTATAAGATAAAGTACCTTTTTCTATCATTTGTTCATTTTATTTTATAATTTTATATTAATAATTAGTTAAATGTTAACTATATTTTTATAAATTATTATTTAATTATATTATTTTAAAATTTTATAATTATTATTTTATTAGTCTAGCGCATTTAAAGTAATAAATGAATAAAAGAAAAAAAATTAAATCGATCATTTACAAATTACTTAAAAGAACAAAATAATAAAACATATATGAAATTCTTTAAAAAAGAATTAGTCAAGTAGGTCTAGGATCAGGCTGAGTGGAGTACATATGGATCAGCTGGGGCTAACATAAAAGAACATGTCTATTCATACCATAGAACGAAGAAGTTTTAATCTTAAACAAAAAATTCGTGGATGTTTTCAAGTTTTTTCATGCCAAATTGTTCAACCAGACATATATAGCTGATTGCCAATGAGATCAGGCAAGAAGTAACGATAATTTGCCTAGAAGGAAATTTTATTTAAAAAAACAGCTATATGTTCGATGTACCCTCTTTGTTCCCCTCTTTGTTCCCCTTTGAAAGCTGCAGTCGGTTTTGGACTCTGTTTGTCCATTATACCCTGGGCTTCATACTCTTCAGAACATTATGTTTAAACGCCCATGGACCTGAATTATATATATGGATGCCACATTTGCACCAATCAAGGCTACCTATTCGCTCGTTAAGGACGGAAGGGAAGGGTTTCCAAAAAAAAAAAAAAAAAAAAAAAAATGGAGGCATGCAAAATTTCCTTCCAAGAAGCCAACCACATGTACAGATAGAGCAATCTGCTATAATCGTTTATGGATGAAAATCAAATTATACCATCAAATATAAACGAGAATAAGATACGTTAGCATGGTTCCCATTTCATAATAAATAAATAATAAATTGACACATAAAAAACTGGCATAAACAAAATACGTGACAAAGGAGTAAGCCATTTGGAAGGGATAGCTGTGACATTTTACTCATTCTTCTAGAAACTAGTGTTCTTATGGTCTAACAGAAGACAAAAGTGTTCTTATCTGATGACAGCATCCTTTTAGCAGCAGAAGTTCCAACAATTTTAATTATCCAAGATAGTAGACCAAGCTGTCTCCGATAAACATTTAGACCTTATGATGGAGGTAACCGCCACCCTCCCTCATCATAAAAAGGAAGTTAGCATACAGATAAATAAAAAACTACCTTCGCAATAATCCTCTTATATTTTACCACACATTTACATCATGTAACAGGGTTTGGGTAAAAGATAACAGGCTATATATCAACCATAACGATCTTAAAACCCAGTATGTCCTACTGCCAATGCTACCAACTTTCACTATAATCATATAAGATAAATACAAAGATTCTCAATCAGATATTAATCATTTCATCTGAGATCACTAAATATGTAACATTTAAGCGATTATCTGAGCACAATGTGAGGACTGATTTGGAACAGAATGTTTAAAGCAAAATGATCCAAAATTTTCATTAGGGCTTGTCTGCTAACAATTGACTCGGGAGGATCACTGGATCCATTATAGACCAATTTAGCCACTTAGGATAGATCTAGTTAAGTTTTTGGGAGCAAGATCTGTCACATCCAAGACCTGATTGCAAATTGCAACCTCTAGAGCCCATGAATTTCTCATCTGCTGTTTGTTTTCAGCATTCCAAGGGCCAAAACAAAGATCTCACCAAGCATTACAAGGTATAACAACCTGCTAAAGTTGTGTGTGAATAAGACTGTCTGACAATAACTTTCAATCTGGAAGAAATTAGATAACACAGCCAGAGACAAATTTGATGTTGGAGTCGAGATTTAGCTTTTGAAAGCATTTTATCTTAACGTAAATTCCTCACTGTTGTAGGAAACGTTTCACTTCCCTCAACTAGAAGAATGACTTTAAAAAAAAATTTCCTCAAATATAATAGAGGCTGTGTGTATCAGTTTATCACCAATTAACGAAAGCAAAAAGGGTTTAGGTTTCTAATTAAATAATCACATCAAAACACAGCTTGAGTTGGCCATTGTGAACTCCTAATCAAATTGGATGGAAGATTAAGATTTAAGATTGCATGTCCCAGCATAGAAGGTTATCATATCTAATGTTTTCCTGGGCCTAAAAAAACTACAATCATTCACACTAATAGATGGGGCTCACATAATGTCTACATTGGATTAAGATATAGTCATCATGGAACTAAAAGCAAAATATAGACAAAAACTGATAGGTTAGACTTGTTTATGCACAAAATAGTAGTTTTAGAAACAAGCTTTGCGTGAGCAACCCATAAGCGCAGTTGAGATCGGCTGGTCAAAGTGGAACAAGAAGAAAGAGGCATCATTTTTACAAGCAAAGCTAGTGTTGTTTTACATGCATGGACAATTGTGATAATTAGAGGGAGGACTGTCATTGCATGTGCCACTGAGGTGACTGATGTCTCCAAATTGGAGAGGCGAACAGATTTATCACCTTAAGTGCATGAAGAAATCATAGTCAATCTATAAGTCCGTTATTATTAAATTATGTAGCAGAGATTGCAGTGTTCAGATTTATTGGATGAGTGCTTGAAAATGTCTGAAGGCTCTGTTACACATCAAAGCAAATGTCCACTATCAATTATCCAAAATGATATTGCAATAAACAGACCCAAAAAAAAATCTCAACATAATGGCTTCATATTTATTTACTGAGTATTTGTCTCCGATACAAAACTTTCTCATCCATCTAGATTTGCATGAGGGCTCAACAATTTGAACAGGAAAAAAAAAAACACCCTACATTTATGTTAAATACAAACAAATAGCAATGCAACTCATAACGTGTTAGAGAAACATTTGATGATCTGGTGTACTTACCCTGAGTTGATCAAAATGCGAAAAAGTATGTTGCACATCATGGTTTTGGATCCATCAAGCATATTGATGATCTACAAGTAGGAAATAATAATACTTAAAATTGACAGGTCATAAAGAAATGCTAAAGACGATAACTTTAACTACATTAAATTATGTGAGAGAGAACCTCATGATAGAATTCCTCTCTCTCTAGTAGAGAGTATATAATTAAATTCTGTATTCCACGAATCTGCATTTAATAAAAAAATGAGTAAAAAAGAAAGAAAAGGAAGATGATTGTTGATCATAATCAGTTGAACAAGAACATTATTTCAGCAACGACATACCTAACTTGCATATTTCAGACTTTTTAAACAGAAACTAAGAAACATTAGGGAATTGCACTGAAGAGATATAATGTTTGAGCAGGAGTAGAACCTTGTATCTGTGATAAAAATGAGCTCTTTCAGTGTAAAGTATGATCTTCCGCTTGCCTTCAAAAAAAAACTCGCGCACGAGATATATCACTTTGTTTCGTGTACCTATAGTAAAACATGCACGGAAATCATTTTCATACACTGTCATAAATACTCGAGAATGTCAAATTGACACTATCCTATAAGTGCATCCCTCGAGGCACCACAGGAAAGGGTGTAAACCTGGATCTTGGTGCAATACACTAGAAAGATGGGATGCAAATTTGGGACAATGTGCCAATTTTACCTTCAGTAGTTTTTTTTATCTTTTTGTTGAAAAAAGAACTTGGGTTTACAGCCTTTTTAAGGACCTTTGAGCGCACAGCTTTTTCCTTATAATGTTGATTTAAAGTTAATAACTTCATTCTCAAAATATGGATAAAGATGAGGGTTTAGATTCTCTTACTCTCCAAGCAAACAGAAAGATGCATTCTGGGACTTCAGGAAATTTCGTATCCGCACAAATTCGAAGTACGAGCTTATGAATAACATAATCCCACCCTGCAGGAAAATATAGTCAGATGGTATACAACTGCAAAGCATGACATTCATGGTGAATGTATATAAAAACGAGCACTCATGTACATGCACAAGCACATGCATGCGCAGAAACATGGACGCATAGAAGTACAGCAGCCAAATAAACCATACATTCCTCCAACATGGAAGTACTAATATATGTATGATATGCATTATCTCGGCTAAAACAAATTTTAGAAATGTATAAAGAATCATCAAGCTAAAAGGTAAGCTAGACCAGAGATGTCAAGGGCACATATATTACCAGAAGCTAATTCCTGATGATGCAGGTGAAAGCATACCTCAATTGAATCCTTAATCTTAGGGAAAACCTGCACAAGTTATTCAGCTACATCAGCCAAGTAATAGCAAGTTCAACAAAGAAACCAAAGTCATCAAAATGTTTAAACTCCGAAAATAGTAGAATAGGAGGAAAAGGCCATTGCAAATATCTTTAAAACCATATCCTACCCATTAAGGTTGGGTTTCAAACCCTACCATCTGTGACAAATTTCTTTACAGGTTTCTGTTTATGGTGAAACCCTCCAAGTTTAAGAAAATAAAGAGGCAACAAAAAAGATGATTAGTTGACTAAGCATAAGAGCATGAACATAACAATATCACCAAAGATGTTCGACCAAGTGAAGGGAAGCAAAAACAATTTACTGAAGCAGCCACAACAAACTTTGGTCATAATTCTAGCATAATACAACTAGGCAGTCAGAAACAATCAATGATTTTGATAATGCCAACATAGCATAGTGTCAAAGCTCAAAAGGCAAAAGAATGTAATAACTTTCCTGAAAGCATAATTGAAAAATAATGAATTATATATAACTTGCTACAGTGTAATCAATGGATAGGAATTCAAGTAACTTCTGGCTAATCCATGGCTAAATCACATTGAAAGTAAGGTGGCAAACAAAGTCAAAAAGGCAGACAAAAAACTACTGTTACCTTGTACATTGTATAATATTTACAGTCAAGGGATTTTCTCTGATCAAATAAAGAACAAAGATTTGATGCCTTCACTTTACATTCCATACCAGTTTGCAAATTAAGTAATGGGTCAAACCTAAGACACAATCTGCCAATCTAAATTTAAGGTCTCACTTGCCAGAATCGATAACAGAATGGAATGATGATCTTTAAGTTAATGATTGCATCTGTTTCCAAAAGTTCTCCTTCCCCTAGAGAAACATCACTCGACTTCAGATGAAGTATGAATCATCGAGTTACTGGAGAGGTTTTCCTCTTGGGTTCTTGGGTTCTATACATTTGCGTAATAGAGTGATTTTTGGAACAACATATTATTAATGGCATTCAAATCAAGGGGAAATAGTGGATTTTTTATCTTGGGTTTCAATTTCTCCTACATCCAAGAAATATGAAAGTCAACACAATTTGCATGATTATGTGCCATACATACAAATATATGTATATGTAAATAAATGTATGCAAGGTCTGCTGTACTAAGCCATACCATATTGCATTTGATATGGTGCTCAAGTCTAGTTTGGTATATAAGCTGAACCAGTCCATGCTAGCCTGAACTGAACAAAACCATCTTGTACTACTAGTATTGACTTATATCACCCGGTTCAGAGTGGTACCATGGCTGAGAGTGAGAAGTATTGGAAGCGCACCTTAGTACAAGGTGTTGTAGCATTATGTACCAACCTTACCATAATAAACTAGTAAGGTACCAATATGATTATCGATATCAATTTTGAAACCTTACATGTCTATATGAAATGAAAACCCATCGAAGGCAGTCACTAAATATTTTACTATTCAGTATTCAAGTTCTTGCTCCTTTACTCGCCTTGCTTTGGTTGATTTAAATATTTGAGTAATTTAAAGACTATTTCGACAAGGTAGCAGACCGGTTGTACACTACTCATCCAAACAAATGATTACATATCTTTTTGCAAATTCATTTCCAGATTGATGCTAAACACAACATAAGATATCTCTAATCTAACCTTCTTACAGAAATAATCAAGGCGAGCATCATCAGCATCAGTAATTGAAGTGACATCAAAACGCTCATACACCTGTTGAGAAATGTAGTGTAAGAAATCCAAGATCTAAATTAAATGAATGTTGCAGAAGGTGCTACTCAGAGAGAACGATAGCAGATCTAGATGGAGGAAGACGGAAAAAAGGCTTAAACAATCAATTTCCTATTCTCACCTAGATATCACATAGCCCTACAAGTTAAATGTAAGCAACAGACCACTGAATAATTTACTGGTCCACCACTAAAATCATTGAAACACAAAATTGACAAAGGATCACTAGATTACAGTGTTTAAGTAGCAATTTGTATAGCCTGTTTCAGCACCCACTTCGAAATCCATTCCCTATGTGAATTGAAAATTTACAATGCAGAACTCTTACTCGTTCATTCAAGCTTATTGCATGATTGCATCTCCCATTCACATTTCCACCATGCTACAGAGAAAAATATTAAATCAACCGTGCAAGCCTAAAGGATTAAAAACTGAATTTCATCTCAACATGGTGTTCATTAACCCCACAAAAACCTGTGTTCGATTATATTTGTTTGAGTTGATGTCATGTGAGTGAAACATATACAGCAAAGCACTTAACATGTTTGGCACATCCAATCAGTTATACATAAAAACAAACATATATACATATATGCGTACATATATGCATACAAACACAAACCTACATATGTATGTATGTATGCATGCATGTAGAGGGAGAGAGAAAGAGAACACTTAACCAGCTACACTCAAGAAGATTTCCACTTAAATCTAGTCAGGTCTAAATTAAAAAATCAAAGATCCCATGTCAATGATCCAAGCCATTGGATATGATCAACTATCTCTAAAATGCCTGGATGCCAAAAATCATGTGACTTGAAAACCCCTAGCCCATACATCAAATGATCAAAATTTGGCATCAAATAATCCACATTTTTTTTATCTCTTGATTCATGGGTTAGGGTTTTAAAATTGTGTGCAAGCATTTTAGAAGTAGTAGATCACATCCAACAGCT
Organism: Calamus simplicifolius; assembly: GCA_900491605.1. NCBI lineage: Eukaryota > Viridiplantae > Streptophyta > Magnoliopsida > Arecales > Arecaceae > Calamus > Calamus simplicifolius. Next base: position 213,116 of record UESW01002244.1, read on the forward strand.
CATATCATCGATATGAGATGCCCATCATCCAAATCCAGACCTAACCAAATCTAAGTAGAATTCCTTTTGAGTGAGAGATATAGACACACACATAGCTCCATAAAACTAGTTGATGTCTATTATTTTTTCTTAAATCATTTTATTTTTCTCTATTTTTCTGATCCTATTCCCAAGTTCCATTACATTTTTAGGTTTTTAGTTACATTTGCCAAATTGCTGAAATCAGAGCTGAAAATTTATGTAATAGCAAAATCTGCCCAAACATAAACATGTTTATCCTACCTAGAACCAAATCAAATAACGAGCTTTTGACCACACTGAGATGAGAGCTTACAAAGCCCCTTCTATAGATGTTTAGAGGAAAAAATTACATGCACGCAAACAGAGAGAGATAGACTTGGTTACATGACCTCTTCCAAACCATCTATAAAACCCGAGAGCCTCCTCTCTCAACCTAGAATGACCTCCACCCATCCTCATGGTGGAGGCTAAGAGGTATTCATGGATGGAGTCTAAGGAGTTCTCGGGTGAATGGAGGGATTAAGAGAGGTTTGGAGATGAGAAGGCATGAGGATGGGTGGAGGTCATTCTGGGTTGAGAGAGGAGGCTCTCGGGTTTTATAGATGATTTGGAAGAGGTCATGGTCATGTCTTAGTGGAGGCCTTAGTGGAGTTTGAGCGGAGGTGAGTGGAGTTTGAGTGGAGTCTTGGTGGAGGCTTAGTGGAGTTTGAGTGGAGGTGAGTGGAGTTTGAATGGAGTTTTGGTAGAGGCTTAGTGGAGTTTGAGTGGGCTCTTAGTGATCTATAGTATTTATGATTCTATTAAACAAATTTAGGGATGAATCATGGAAAACTAGTCATAAAAATTATGTTCTATAGTATGTTTGTCCTTCATTATTTATCTTGTTTATATGGCTTTCGGATTCTTGGGATGAAATTATATTTAATCTGATTTCTTTAAGTCTGTCTGTTAGTTTATCTATTATTCTATCTTCTTTGTTTTTAAGATCCTTTTCCCAACTGTTGTCCGTTTGGAAAAGAGGTCTTTGCATTTTTATTTCTTCAGTGATTTTTGGATTCTTAGTTTTTGTTCAAGGGTTTTTTTCTATTCTATCTAATTGTTTCGACATGGTATGTAAGGCTTGGTTGCTATAGTTATTTGTTGAACTATTTTCCTGATTTCTTTATTAGAGGCTGGATAGCCTTCATTATCGGGATTAATAACTTTAAAAGGAGAGGCAATGACTATTTGGTTTCTATGATTAATCTGACATTCTTCTAAAGGAATGTGTTCGGAGTTTATTTCTTTATTTTCTGTGGTTTTTCAAATTACTTCTAAGGATCTAAAAGGATATTTGTCTGTGATTCTTCTATTTTTACATGCTTCTTCAAGCCATGTGAAATAAGGAATTTCCATCTCTAATGTGTTCATATAGTTATAATATTCTTGTTTTAATTCTTCTCTTTCTTCTGGACTGGTTGTCTTCCATAACCAGTCTACCTTTTCTTTATTGTACTTGGCTCTAAAGTTTTTTCTAATATTTTCTTTGTTAATTTCAAATTTTCTTTTAATTATGTTTAACTGCTTTGGTGTTTCATCCATCATATGAGAATAAGTAGGAGTAATTTGTTTCTTCATAATATAGGCTTGGAATGTTTGACTCTAAGTCAACTCCTTTAAGTTTTAAGTTTCTTACACTGGTATCTTCCGTTTTAGTACTATGTCTTCTCATACTGTATGATCTTCTAAAGTTGTAGCTAACATTGGTACTAATGACACTTAGGATGACATCTTTTGCTTCATTAAAGCGATTATCTTTTAATGCTATAAATATAGGTTTATCCATTCCTTCTCTGTGGTTTGGAATTATGGCGACTTGGACAGCTGCTATATGTATATATTTGTATTTGGTATTAGTGTTAAACGACTGTATGTCTTCTTTTCTAAAAAGTTTAACACTGGTTTGGCCATTGTTTAACCTAATAGATAGGCTACGTTCTGCAGTTTTAACTCTGTACTCTTCAAAGAAGTCAAGCTTCCTTTCTTGTATATTTGACTATATTTGATTTTTGGAATTTTTTTATTTGTTATATCAATTTCTGTTTATGATACTGATCTAGTCACACATTAATGGTTTCTTCTGAATAGAAGTCTTGGTCTTGGGATTCATCAGTTTCTGAACTTTCTACCTCAACTGGTTTTTGAACTTTAGCTAATTTCTTAATTATTGCTCCCATTGCTTTTTAGGGTTAACAATGGGTTTACAGCCAGGAACACTACTGGTCTTACCTCACTGCCGGTCTTATGCTTACCAACGGACTTACGTTTGCCAACGGACTAACGTTTACCATTGTTTCCTAAAACCTGGTGGATAATTAAGAAGCCCGCTAACTAAAGTTCTCAAACTATTTGGGATCTAAAGTTTTGAAACTAATGCTTCTCAAGATCTTAACTTTTATTGGAAAAAACAACTAATGTTGATTATAAGTTATATGTTTCTTAAGTCACAAAAGCTCTCGTCCGACTGTAGCTCACTATTCCCATGGGTCGTAAGTGTACTTGCGTACACCCGCTCAGGAGGCGAGATACTTTGGGATTTAAGGAACTGTATGCATGATGTGTGCGTGGTGATGTAACTTGGCTCTGATACCATTTGGGTGCGATTCCTGTTACCCTTACATCTCCACCAATTATTGACCCAAAATAATTGTCCTTCCAACCCTGTTCCCAAAACCATTATCCTGAGAAACTGTTCATCACTATTCCCCACTGTTCATCCAGAACGGCTCTCAACAATCATTGTCCTTCATCACTATTCATCCACTATTGACCACTGTTCATCCAGAACGGCTCCCAACAATTATTATCCTTCATCACTATTCATCCACTATTAACCACTATTCATTGTCACATTCACCGCTTTTCTTCGGCTATAAAAAGAGCCGAACGCCTCTCGTCGGGGTATCGGCCTCCATCGCCTTATCACCCATTCCATCCACTGCCATAACTCCATTGGCCTTCGTCCACCCTCTTCCACTACCACAATCCACACTCCAATCCACTTACTACCACCATCAGACCTATCACCAGCCATAACTACTCAGCAATGGACTCAGCCTGTATCCTAAACCTTTCTGCAGAAGTTTTAGACCTCATGAACCTACTTGATACTTGGCAGCCACAGTACCCAGAACTCCATTCCCTCTTTGAAGAACTCATGGATATAATCACCCAAACTATAGTATACCTCAGCTACCAACCGTTTCCTAGCCAAAAACCTTGTAGATGATCCCGCACTTAACCTTGAAGAATAAGCCAGCCATACCACCTCCATGAACCCTTCCATGAAAAAACTCCTCGAAGAATGTCTAAATACCCTAAACCTTATAGACTCCCTGCTTAAAACAAATCCAGACCTACTACCAATCCTCCAAAGGTTCATAGACACCACTACCTGGACTATCATGGCTATAGAAGAACATGAAAACTAGTATTTCGACTTCAGACAGATCCGAGGAAGACTGTAACAAATCCCCAGAAGCCAGTTACATGTAAAAATCTATTGCCAGCTTTTATGTAAAAAGTTGTTAAGCTTTCAATTTTATGTAAAGTTGTAAGTTTCTATGTAAATACTTGGTTTTATAAGTTTTCATGCAACGTACTTTGTAAGCTTAATATAAGCCTTGTTATCAATAAATCCTCAGTTTTTATAAAAAGATTTAGCTTTTCCAAAATATTACTATTCATTACTGTTCATTACTATTTCCAGCCACAATATTAGACTTCTGATAAAGTACTGTTCATAATTACTATTCATTGTTGTTCACTTTTACTATTCATCGCACTCTGCTTTTTTGAAATTTTCATCTGTATGATATGAGTCAGGAACACTGCCGGGAACACTGCTGGTCTTACGCTCATTTCTGCTAGTCTTACGCGTACCAATGACCTCGGTCTCCCGATCATCATGTCCTAAGAACCTGGTGGATAACTAAGAGGCCCGCTTAACTAAAGTTTTTCCACTTAATGTGTTAAAGGCTAGGAAACTATGTTTCCTAACACCTTGTCCCTCTACTAGGCGAGTAAAGTCAAGTTTTATTCTATCTGATTTTTATAACTATAATCTTTATACTGAGAGCTGGTGCTGTGCTTTTGTGCAAAAATTAAATAGCATAATTTAAAAGCTCTAAAACAACTACTGTAAAAAATAGTTTTCTTCTTAGATCTGAAAGCTCACGTCCGGCCAAGGGATCATTATTCCTATGGGTCATAGATATATTTGCATATGTCCGCTCAGGAGGCGTGATGCTTCTGATTTAAGAGAGACATATTGAAATTAAAAAGCAACTGCAATACTTGTATAAAATAAAAAGGAGAAATGCTTGCATAAAAAGGAGAGGCTAAGGAGAGGCTAGACTACCATGCCCTTTTCCCTCGGAAAAGAAATTTTTTGCACGTAAACATAAAACAAAGTAACTGAAATACTGATGAAAATAAGTTTAAAACTTGCACAGAGATGTACAACTGGTGCTGGATTTCTTAAGTCTGGAGAAACTTACAACTAAAAGCTCGAAAGCTTACAACTGAGATTACATGAGGTTGGTCCAAGCTGGCCTTGACAGGGTAGCCGGAGTCAGCTCTGACTGAGAATGACAAGAAAATGACAAGAAATTAGCCAAACAAGGCTCTGATACCATTTCTGCTTGCTTAGTTTCCTTCTTTCCCAACGTGGGTACTCATTTTGTCTATTAAACTGAGATCTATAGGTTTTGGGGTATATGGTCTTTCTATTAGCTCTCTGTTTCTTTTTTGAAGGTGGAGTTAGGACTTCATATCCATATTGTTTACAGAAGCCTCCTAGTTCTTTCCTTGTACTCTCTTCTTCTTTCTTTAATTTAGACTAAAGTTTTATTTCTGTACATGTCTTTAGAGCGGTTCGTTGAATGATATTACTAATATCTCCATAGGTAACTTTTTTCCATATAATATTACCTCCACATTCTTCTATTAATGCTTCGTTTACCTTTTCTGAGAAATGTTTAGGTAATCGTAAAATTTTAGTGGAGTTTGAGTGGAGGTGAGTGGAGTTTGAGTGGAGTCTTGGTGGAGGCTTAGTGGAGTTTGAGTGGAGGTGAGTAGAGTTTGAGTGGAGTTTTGGTGGAGGCTTAGTGGAGTTTGAGTGGGCTCTTAGTGATCATGAGTGGAGGTTAGGTGACTATGGTGGATGTTTAGTGGTCATGACTGTGGATGATGGGTGTGGATGAGTGTGGATGAGTGCAACTAATAGCACCATAGTCATGACCACTAAACATCCACCATAGTCACCTAACCTCCACTCATGATCACTAAGAGCCCACTCAAACTCCACTAAGCCTCCACGAAAACTCCACTCAAACTCCACTCACCTCCACTCAAACTCCACTAAGCCTCCACCAAGACTCCACTCAAACTCCACTCACCTCCACTCAAACTCCACTAAGGCCTCCACTAAGACATGACCATGACCTCTTCCAAACCATCTATAAAACCCGAGAGCCTCCTCTCTCAACCCAGAATGACCTCCACCCATCCTCATGCCTTCTCATCTCCAAACCTCTCTTAGGTGAGTGGAGTTTGAGTGGAGTTTTGGTGGAGGCTTAGTGGAGTTTGAGTGAGCTCTTAGTGATCATGAGTGGAGGTTAGGTGACTATGGTGGATGTTTAGTGGTCATGACTATGGATGATGGGTGCGGATGAGTGTGGATGATATAAAACTGATACCATTGCTGTAGCATATTTCACTTAATTCGAGATTGATATAAGTTTGATCCAATACGATCTTTGAGGAATGCTCTACATTGGACTTGATTTGGGTTTTGATCTTGCTTTGATCAAGCTCACAATCTAAGATCAAGGCTCGATATTGAACTTAATTCCGATTTGATCAAAGTTTAGTCGAATCCGATCTTAGAGCAATGTTACACTTATTCGATTTGTTCCGGGTTTGATTTGAGTTTAATCCACCCTTATCTTAGAGCAATGCTTTAAATTGAACTTGATTGGGGTTTGATCGAAGTTTGATTGAATTCGATCTAACAATAGAATCCAGATTGGACTTGATTCGGGTTTGATATAAGTTTGATCCAACTCGATCCTCGAGCAGCGCTCTTGATTTGACTTGATTCGGCGGGTTTGATCTATATATTAATCCAACCTTTTCTTAGAGCAATGCTGCGAATTAGACTTGATTCATGTGGATCTAATTTGATCTAACCTGGTCTGGTTGCAATGCTTTGGATTGGACTTGTTTTGGAATTTGATCTAAGTTTGGCTCGACCCGATCTTGGAGCATCACTTCCAATTGGACTTGGAGTCTAAGGAGTTCTCGGGTGAATGGAGGGATTAAGAGAGGTTTGGAGATGAGAAGGCATGAGGATGGGTGGAGGTCATTCTGGGTTGAGAGAGGATGCTCTCGGGTTTTATAGATAGTTTGGAAGAGGTCATGGTCATGTCTTAGTGGAGGCCTTAATGGAGTTTGAGTGGAGGTGAGTGGAGTTTGAGTGGAGTCTTGGTGGAGGCTTAGTGGAGTTTGAGTGGAGTTTGAGTGGAGTTTTGGTGGAGGCTTAGTGGAGTTTGAGTGGGCTCTTAGTGATCATGAGTGGAGGTTAGGTGATTATGGTGGATGTTCATAGCCACCCAGTCATTATCCTTAAACCTCTATCATCACTAAGAGCTCACTCAAACTCCACTAAGCCTCCACAAAAACTCCACTCAAACTCCACTCACCTCCACTCAAACTCCACTAAGCCTCCACCAAGACTCACTCAAACTCCACTCACCTCCACTCAAACTCTACTAAGGCCTTCACTAAGACATGACCATGACCTCTTCCAAACCATCTATAAAACCCGAGAGCCTCCTCTCTCAACCCAGAATGACCTCCACCCATCCTCATGCCTTCTCATCTCCAAACCTCTCTTAATCCCTCCATTCACCCGAAAACTCCTTAGACTCCATCCATGAATACCTCTTAGCCTCCACCCATAGCTACCCAACAGAGGTTTGGAGATGAGAAGGCATGAGGATGGGTGGAGGTCATTCTAGGTTGAGAGAGGAGGCTCTCGGGTTTTATAGATGGTTTGGAAGAGGTCATGGTCATGTCTTAGTGGAGGCCTTAGTGGAGTTTGAGTGGAGGTGAGTGGAGTTTGAGTGGAGTCTTGGTGGAGGCTTAGTGGAGTTTGAGTGGAGGTGAGTGGAGTTTGAGTGGAGTTTTGGTGGAGGCTTAGTGGAGTTTGAGTGGAGGTGAGTGGAGTTTGAGTGGAGTTTTGGTGGAGGCTTAGTGGAGTTTGAGTGGGCTCTTAGTGATCATGAGTGGAGGTTAGGTGACTATGGTGGATGTTTAGTGGTCATGACTGTGGATGATGGATTTTCTACTACTTCTTCTTCTTCAAGCAAAACTCCTAGCAAAAAGGAAATAAAGAAAAAATTATTAGAAGAATTATCACAACTAGGAGACTCTGATGAGGAGGAAGATATCAGTTCATCTCAGCCCAAGCCAGCAGACCAACTATATCTACAGGATGCCCAGGATCCATATGAGGACTACGACATAATGTAGCCCAAGACCATACATCTTCACCTATGTAAAGTTTTATCAGCCTATGACTGTGAAAAACCAAGCCCAAAGACTCTGGCCCAAAAACCCCAGCCTCATCAGTACATACTCAGTAGCACTATTATCCTATGTCATACCCATGTGACCCCAGACTCATCAGCAGCAAAACAATTGTCGCACAAGTCACACATGCGACCCTCATCAGCACTATCATAACACACTTTACAACAAAGTCACCCATGTGACTCTTCGGCCCTACCATGGCATATGACTCTTCAGCTTCTTCAAGTCACCCATGTGACTACTCTTCAGCTTCTTCAAGTCACCATGTGACTCCTCAGCCTTATCAGGTCACCCATGTGACTCCTCGGCCCTACCAAAGGCATGCCCTTCAGACGCACACTCCTCAGACTTATCCTTCAGCTCAGTAACAACTACAACCAACCAGATGTTGACACTTCAGCAACACTTCAGCAATTGCAACAATGACACCTATATCTCAGCCAGCCACATCAGTTTACACATATGAAGCTACAGCAGCAACAGCCAGTCAGAATACGCCAACTCATATGAAGGACTTTTCTGGTATTAGAGTACTGTTACGGGAAGTAACTCAAGAGCAGCTGCACATGTGTTGCAGTGCTCAAAGGATAGCAAACCCAGCTGTCCTAAATCTAGACGTTCTGCCCCAAACACAAAACCAATACTGGATTTCAGCCCATTTGAAGTCCGCACTCATCCACACTCATCCTCACCCATCATCCACAGTCATGACCACTAAACATCCACCATAGTCACCTAACCTTCACTCATGATCACTAAGAGCCCACTCAAACTCCACTAAGCCTCCACCAAGACTCCACTCAAACTCCACTCACCTCCACTCAAACTCCACTAAGGCCTCCACTAAGACATGACCATGACCTCTTCCAAACCATCTATAAAACCCGAGATCCTCCTCTCTCAACCCAGAATGACCTCCACCCACCTCATGCCTTCTCATCTCCAAACCTCTCTTAATCCCTTCATTCACCCGAGAACTCCTTAGACTCCATTCATGAATGTCTCTTAGCCTCCACCCATAGCTACCAAACCTCACCATTCGTATCGTGTCTGGTCTGATGAAAGAGTTTAGGGATGATAGAGGTTTAAGGATAATGAGTGGGTGGCTATGAATGGTGAGGTTTGGTAGCTATGGGTGGAGGCTAAGAGGCATTCATGGATGGAGTCTAAGGAGTTCTCGGGTGAATGGAGGGATTAAGAGAGGTTTGGAGATGAGAAGGCATGAGGATGGGTGGAGGTCATTCTGGGTTGAGAGAGGAGGATCTCGGGTTTTATAGATGGTTTGGAAGAGGTCATGGTCATGTCTTAGTGGAGGCCTTAGTGGAGTTTGAGTGGAGGTGAGTGGAGTTTGAGTGGAGTCTTGGTGGAGGCTTAGTGGAGTTTGAGTGGAGGTGAGTGGAGTTTGAATGGAGTTTTGGTGGAGGCTTAGTGGAGTTTGAGTGGAGGTGAGTGGAGTTTGAGTGGAGTTTTGGTGGAGGCTTAGTAGAGTTTGAGTGGGCTCTTAGTGATCATGAGTGGAGGTTAGGTGACTATGGTGGATGTTTAGTGGTCATGATTGTGGATGATGGGTGCTGATGAGTGTGGATGAGTGACTAATTTATATGGAATGAAAGTCTGGTCTGATGAAAGAGTTTAGGGATGATAGAGGTGTCTGGTCTGATGAAAGAGTTTAGGGATGATAGAGGTTTAAGGATAATGAGTGGGTGGCTATGAATGGTGAGGTTTGGTAGCTATGGGTGGAGGCTAAGAGGTATTCATGGATGGAGTCTAAGGAGTTCTCGGGTGAATGGAGGCATTAAGAGAGGTTTGAATATGAGAAGGCATAAGGATGGGTGGAGGTCATTCTGGGTTGAGAGAGGAGGCTCTCGGGTTTTATAGATGGTTTGGAAGAGGTCATGGTCATGTCTTAGTGGAGGCCTTAGTGGAGTTTGAGTGAAGGTGAGTGGAGTTTGAGTGGAGTCTTGGTGGAGGCTTAGTGGAGTTTGAGTGGAGGTGAGTGAAGTTTTGGTGGAGGCTTAGTGGAGTTTGAGTGGGCTCTTAGTGATCATGAGTGAAGGTTAGGTGACTATGGTGGATGTTTAGTGGTCATGACTGTGGATGATGGGTGCGGATGAGTGTGGGTTTGATCTATTATACCATTGCTGCAGCATATTTCATTCCATAAACATTATGTTAAACTTTCTATGCAACTAATAGCAGCAACTTCCTATGCAACAAATAGGTTTTCAAGGTGCTATTTGGGTTTCTTTCAGAAATTTCTTCTTTCAAAGTCTCTTTAAAAACATCAAGTTTAATTTCCAACAGTATGGAAATGCCAAGCTTTTTTTGACTTAAAATGGTGGGCATCTTTGTCTAGCTGAGTAGTGTATCCTTCAAGGTTACCAAACAATTCTTTAGAAGAGATGGGGGTTGCTTGGTTAAGATTGAGCATACATGCTTGTATAAACACCTCCTTTAGATATGGTTCTAATCAAGAATAGCTGCCAGTTCCTTATTTTTTTAATGGGAACATGGAGAAATCAAAAAGCTTTCCCAAAATTTGTCAGAGGAAAAAAAAATTACAAAATTACAAAGAGAAGATGAAGAGGAGGAAGGAGGGAGGTTAGTAGGGGAAGATGATATGAGAGGACAAATCAAGTTAGGTCCAATTGCCAACTAAATCAAAGAAACTCCTGTTAGAATTCGACAGACACTCCTCTTAGAATTGTAAAAAGAGTCAGGGAATAATCATCAGACCTTGAAATCCAAGCTAAATACCATCATCGTCTTATAGGGATAATGCACATTCTTCTCCTCTTATAAATACTATCTTATTTAATAAAATATGGGGGGCATTCAACTCCCCAGGTTTGGTCAAATTAAAAAAAAAAAAGTTACATATTAGTTATGGGTAACAACAATTGAAACAGATGTTGAAGAGTGGTATCTAAAGGGGTTCCAACTTGATTGCCTCCTTTCAAATGTGAACCTTTAGAGGCCTCCATTACTGCTAGAGTACATTGTGTACATGAGACGCGCTCTGCTTCTAATTCAACTTCCAAGCTTTACCTCCACTCATGCTATACTTCTTAAGCCTTCCAAAAAACATTACAAAGATGAGAATAAGCTTTCCTTTATTGCTCCATTTTCCTACGAACCCATACCATTCGTCTTTGCAGACCCCATTAGGCTTCAGTTGCCGACTGCAGCTATAGCCAGTGGAGAAACCAACATTTCCATATGCACTGCATGGTTGAACTTTTTGTTAAGACCTAAAATTCATATAGATATAATGATAAATTTCTACAGAAGATGGTATCATAGGAAAATTTCATTTAGATTTCTATTGAGCTATTTGTTTTTTGTGTTTTTGCATTAGGATCCAGTACTAGGCCTGCTATGTTTTGTAACTGGTCATATCTTTGGCCTGGTTTTCTTTAGAAAGTTTGAGAAGAAAGCAGACAACTCTCAGCTTAGGTGCAATATATAACCAAATGGTTTGAAGGGAGGGCAAGCCCTCTCCATGGCATAGCATCCATGAGGAGGAGGAATTAATTCCCAGGCCATATGACGGAAAGCAAATCAAGTTTAGCACCACCTTACATAGGCAGCCTATAAGTTTTTGCGTTCCATGTATTTAATATTGATAGAGGTACGATGAAGGATCTATATCAACGATCTTCATGATCTTCATCATATATCTATCAATGATCTTCATGATCTCCAACAGATCTTAATCAAATATCAATTATTTGATATATGCTGATTATAAATTTAAAGATAATATGGCTATGCATGCAATAGTACTTCCTCAATTAGTGGCACAGAAACTGATAAAAAAATCACACAAATTGATGCAAGATGCCAGATTTCGAAGACACTTGCCTGACCACTTCAATGACTATGTTGAATACATTGAAGTTTAGGGGATCCTCCGAGAGTTTTTTTCTCTCAGTGATGCAGATGAGAATAACAATGATGGCCATGTATGAGAGCTGAGAGATATTTAGAATCTTAAACAAACTCATGCGTTTCCTATATTGGATATGATTTCCTGGAGTACAGCTCTCATCATCAAAGGGTATAAATGATGTATAGGGAGGAAGATACCTGAAAAATTCATCCATTGAAGCAAAAGTTAGCTTATTGTATCATCAAAGATATTCATGATATTCAGAAACAATGCAGTGCAGACACTTTTTTTTTTTTTTTTTGGGTGACCGAATGCAGTGCAAACGATCAAACTTAGCCCACGATAAACTCATCATGTACGGTTGCAGAGTGGGATCCTTTATTTTACTTAGCCCACGATAAACTTACAGAAGCGATTGGCCTTCTTCTTGGTTCCTTAGTCTATGAAATGAATTAAGAACGGATTTGAGAAAGAAAGAGATAAGTAACATCATGATGATGATATCAGATATGAACGCGCCCAGCGACAACCACCCTTGCTCCGCTGATCGGCCAACTTTTCCAAGCTCAAACTCGGGTGGTGCTGCCGTTTACCCATCCCTTTCGTGATGTTGCCCTTCTTCTGATCCATCCACACATTTGTGCTTGATATTTGGTTAATATGGTTCTGTGTTGATTTTTTTTCCATAAAAAAAGAATGATGACCATGGAATGGTAGAGGGGGGCGAGAGGGGGGCGAGAGTGTGGCAACGATGGTTTGCTTAGCAGGCTAGAACTCAACTCAACTCAACTTATATATGCCTTTTCGCAAAATGAATATGATTTGCTTTATTTAGGACTAAGTCGACATTCAAATTATAAATATTTATATATTTTATTATTTTTATTTATATTAATTTAGATTTATCATTATCTTTATCCTTGTCATCGTTTGTTAAAAGATCATTCTTTTTAACTGAAGCATTTAAAGGTCTACATTGTATATATCCAAACCACCTCAATCGATTTTCACTCATTTTATCTTCAATTAGGGCTACTCCTATCATTTCTCTTATATATTTATTTCTAATTCTATATATCTTTTAAAGTTTCACCAAATATCTATCTTAACATATGCATTTCTGTTACACTTAATTTATTCACATATTTCAATATTGCCCAACACTCTATTCCATATAGCATGATTGGCCTAATAACGATTTTATAAATTTTTTTTTTCAATTTTAATGGAATGCGTTGATCATACAATACTTCTGAAGCACTCCTCCACTTAATCCATCCTACTTTAACTCTATGATTCATATCTTCACCTATTTCACCTTCTTACTGGATAATTGATCTCAAATACCTAAATTTTTCACTACTTGATATATCTTAGCTTACAATTTTATTATTTTTCATCCTTCAAAAGAAAAGCATGACAGGATTAATGTATTCTCCATATATTGGAGAAAGGTAAGTAATTCAAGAATTCCTTCATTTTACTTTTGAAACAAAAGAATATTTTTTTTCCAAAAATTTAATATTGTTGGCGTTGGAAGAGCCATTGAGTAGCGTTCCTTTGAAACGACTCTTTTCACGGATGCAATTGCAGCCCGTCCCGTGGAAGTTTAATTGGAAAATTGAACAACTAGTTTTTGGTGGTTGGCGTGAGAACAAATTAAAAGCACGTCACGAAAACGCGTATTATATCGGATCGAATTTCTTAGAAGCAAACGTTGTCACGAGTTTTTAATCGAATGATTGAAGTTTAATTAAAGCAGAAGATGCGTTTGTTCCAGATGCTTGCATGTATTCAAATAAATCTAGGCAGCCGGCTCCCCGACCCGGTCAATGTTAAGTTACAATAAATCGCTCCTATTCGAAGATTATAGCAGAATTCCAGAAGTCGGTCTTAATTTGCTGGCTGGTGATGGTGATTGAAACTGAACGACAGTTCAATTTCAGCAAGAGAGAGCATGCATATTCCTCTACGCTACAAACTTTGTATCGTAAAATATTATCCATACTTAAATGACCACCGTACCTCTCATTTGGATGGTCACCATGGTATTTCATCTCGGACAGAGACATCGATAGTTCGTGAGTATATTATAGATACAATCATTGCCGGGCTTTACTGGTATAAAACGTATGCTACGAGGATCCGTGCTGAAAGAGAAAAGCTCCAGGTCAGTCAAAGACGCTGGAGAAAAAAAAAAAAAAAGCTCTTTCCCTGTCTTTATGTGTGTGCTTTAAAAATCGTGAGCCGTGCGACTGGGTTTCCCTTTCCTGTGGTGCTTTGCGATTCGTGCTGGGCGTCATCTTCCCCGATCTCCATCGACTGCTGCTGCTGGTTTTCTTGCTTATTCGTCTGATTGATGGCGTCTCCGTCCGTCAAGCCTCCGATGGAGGCTGCTACTCCGAAGACCGCCGGCGTTCCGTTGAGTCATACCCAATCGAGTCGCTTCGAGTGGGTTTCACCCTTGCCGTCTCCGGTGGTGGTCGCAGAGCTGGAGCGTCTTTTCCCAGAGATCATCCAAGTTCCCATGCGGCCACTGGAGGAGGAGATCGGTAGATGGAAGATCTGGCCGTTATTGCTCGAAGTCTTGGCAATTGGGTTCCTCCGGAGGCTCTGGTTCGTGAGTTCCTCCGTGCCGGTGTCTCGGGAGACATTGAAGCCGTCCCTCTGCCGCATCGCCATTATCTTTCCGTTTTGAAGACATTCGTGCTACGGAGCTCGTCCTCGGGCGTCCATGGACAGTTAATGGCCAAGCTTTTGCTGTATCCGAGTGGCATCCGGACTTCATTCCGTCTGAGAGCTCGCTACTTCAAGCTCTGCTTTGGGTCCGATTGCCACTGCTCCCATCGAATTCTGGACTGATGATGCTCTTGCCTCAATCCTATCTGCTGCGGGAAAATTCCTGTACTCGGATGCTTTGACCAAGGATCGCAAGCGGGGCGGTTTCGCTCGCGCTTGTATCATAGTCGACCTGGGTAAGCCTTTGCGCCCAAGTGCTCGGATTCAAGGTACTGGCATTCCATTTTGGCAACAATTTTCTTTTGAGAATATAGATGGAATCTGTGCCTTCTGTGGATCCTTGCATCTCTCTGGGTCCTGTGGAGCTTCGCCTGATCCCCATCTTCCTCCTTGAAGCCTCGGTTCGGCCCTTGGATGACAGCGGTGAGACGAAGGAAGGCCCCTGTGCTGCAGCAACCGGTGTCTCAGAGATCCTCTGCTCCGGGTACGTCTTCCTCCCCCACCTCTGTCTTATCGAATGAATGGCAAACACCCAAGAAATTTGTACGAAGGAACCTTAGGAATGGTTTGCATGTCGTGCCTGCCGTTGCTGTGGATCCTTCGTCTCTTCCCCTGGGCCATCTCCTCTGTTTGGTATGCAACAGAGCTGGATCCCCCCTTCTGTGCCGGCGGCTGTGGGAGAGACGACTGTTGAAGAGGATGGGAGGGTTGATAACCCAGCGAGCCGTTTTCTTTCGCAGCTTCCTCCTATTCATTCTGAATCTCCTGCGTGCCGGTTACTTCTCAGCGTGCCGGTTGGAGACAAAGGAACAGCTGAGAAGATTAAGTCTGAATGTTTAGTTTCTGTCCCGGTGCTCTCAGGGAATCCTGGAGTTTTATGCTCCAGTCCTTTTAAGTTGGGGGGCCAGGTTCAGACTACTGAAGGTTGCCTTTCTGGGCTGTCGAAACGGGCTCGGCCTGTTGAGCCTGTGTCGCAGCGGGTTCTGTCCAAGGCATCCAAAGGCAAAGGAAAAGCTAACCTCAAGATAAGGACATTGGGAATGGATCCTTTGCTTTCTCGGCTTCGCTTGACTCCCCTAGGGGTATGCCTGGTCCTGTGGGGTCGAGGAAGCAAAAGTCCCGTCGTAAAGATAACCTGGCCCTTCAGTCTGCGGAAGTGTCAGTCCAGCCGTCTCACTCGACTGGCACTGACCATGACGAGGCTGTGGCCATTCTTAAGGCAGCCATCCAGAAGGATCGTCCTCTTGAGATCATGGATTCGTCCAGGGTGGATGACTGTGCTGGCCACGGACCTGAGGGTCCCATGCTGCTTAATGATCTCCTTGGCGAGAAGGTGATGGGGGACACTGTTGGGGGTCCCTCTTCCTCTACTTCTTAAATGAAGATTCTTATTTGGAACGTTCGAGGGGCCCTGAAACCCTCCTTTCGTTCTTCTTTTGGAAGGCTTCAGCAGCTTCATAACCTTGACATCTGTATTTTGACGGAGACTCGTCTTTCGGGGGATAGTTTGTATCGCCTTCGGAGGCAGATTTTTAGATTGTGGAATTCTTATGCTATTGACTCTGTTGGTCTTTCTGGAGGCATTTTGGTTCTTTGGAGATCGGATAGAGTCCGTGTGGATGCCTTTCATGATTGTGGCCAGCAGGTTGCTTTAGTTGTTTCCGAAGGGTCCTCAGCACCTTGGCTGCTTTCGGGAATTTATGCCAGTACTGAGTTTAGGGTGCGCCGAGTGCTTTGGGATGAGATCCAACTGCTTCTTGGCCAGGGTTTTCCCTCCCTCATTGCTGGCGATTTTAACTGTATTGTGGGGGCCTCTGAGAAGCGAGGAGGTAGACAATTTGTTGCTTCCTCGGGCATTGTTGAGTTCAGGAACTTTATTGCCTCGGCAGATCTTTTGGATTTGGGATTTACTGGACCCCGGTTCACCTGGTGCAATAATCGTCAGGGATCTGCTAGAGTCTGGGAGAGACTGGATAGGGCTTTGGTTTCTGCCAACTGGCTTCAACTCTTTCCTTCTGCTACTGTTACTCATTTGCCAAGGATCGGGTCTGACCATTGTCCTATCCTCATTTCTACTGAATGCCTCTTCAGCGGTCTAGACAGTTTAAGTTCGAAAAGTTCTGGACCTTTTATTCTTCTGCGAGATATATCATTTCTCAGGTCTGGCGGTTGCCGGTTAGAGGGAGTGCCTCTTACAGACTTTCTAGACGGCTCCTTCTTGTCAGTCGTAGGCTTTCTAGCTGGAACAGGAGGGAGGTCGGAATATTTTGAGGCAGGTTGAACATGCTGAGTCTATTATCTCTTCTTTGCAAGACAAGGAGGATCAGCAGGGCTTTCTCCTCGATGCGGATCTGTCGACTCTCAGATCCACTTTAGCTGTCCACCATTCTCTTATGTTGCAGCAGGAAACTTATTGGAGGCAAAGGTCCCGTATTCAGTGGATTAAGGAGGGTGACCGTAATACGAGATTCTTTCATCAGACTACTTTGCGGCGCCGATCGGCGAATCGTATCAGATGCATTGATGATGAGGAGGGCCATTCTGTCGAGGATCCGCAGGCGATCAGGGATCAGTTTGTTAACTTCTTCCGGACCAGATGGACTGAGATGTCAGGGGTTGGGTTCCCAGTTTCTCCGGTTCTGCCTTCTTATAAGGTCTCTGATGTGGAGAATGACAGTCTTATCAGACCTCTTACTATGGAGGAGATTCGCCTCGCTTTATGGGAGCTGGGTCCTGACAAGGCCCCGGGACCTGATGGGTTTCCGCCCTTGTTCTTCCGCCATTATTGGGACATTGTTGGTCCGGATGTGGTCTCTGCTATCCAGTCTATTTTTTTGGTCACTCATATGCCTTCTGACTGGAAGCGGACTCTTGTTACCTTGATTCCAAACGTCCTGAGGCTTCCTCCCCTATGCATTACCGGCCCATTAGTCTGTGTACCACTTTATACAAAATCTGTGCTCGAATTTTAGTAACTCGAATGGCTTTGGTTATGCCTCGTCTTATCTCTCAGGAGCAGGGTGCTTTTCTTAGAGGTCGCAGTATCACGGATAACGCCCTGTTGGCCCAGGAGTTTATGCATGACCTTCACCGAGTGTCGGGACGTAACTGCCTCATGGCTATTAAGCTTGATATGGAGAGGGCTTATGATAGACTGAGGTGGGACTTTCTTTGCAGTACTCTTCATGAGTTTGGCTTCCATGAGGTTTTGTCGACTGGGTGATGGAGTGTGTCCAAAGGCCGTCTTTCTCTCTTATGATTAATGGCGGTCGTACGGAGTTCTTCCACTCGGCGATGGGTTTAAGACAGGGATGTCCTCTTTCTCCATTCTTGTTTATTCTCTCTGCCGATGCTCTATCCCGGGAGCTTTCTTTGGCGACGCGGACTTCAGACATTGACCCTTATGCTGCTGGCCCCCTTGGCCCTTCGCTGTCCCATTTACTTTTTGCTGATGATTGTCTCCTGCTGGGGAGGGCTACTACCAGCAATGCCTCCACCTTTGCTTCCATTCTTCACTCCTATTGTCGTGCCTCGGGGCAGTGTGTCAATCTCAGCAAATCGCTTATTTGTTTTAGTCCGAGGACGTCCCTTTCTGTGAAGAGGGCTATATCTCAGATTATG
The DNA here is from genome assembly GCA_900491605.1 of Calamus simplicifolius. Lineage (NCBI taxonomy): Eukaryota > Viridiplantae > Streptophyta > Magnoliopsida > Arecales > Arecaceae > Calamus > Calamus simplicifolius. Next base: position 231,024 of record UESW01002244.1, read on the forward strand.
GGCATTCCTACTCAGTCCGATCGGATGTCCTATTTGGGGATTCCTATTTCTGGGAGACGGCCTCGGTGTTCGGACTTTAGTTATCTGGTGAGGCGGATCCGTGATCGTCTGGACGGCTGGCAGGTGTCTGGTCTTTCTATGATGGCGCGGATTACCCTGATCCGGTCTGTGCTCTCGTCGATGCCTGCCTATCTATTATCTAACACTGCTATTCCGTTGGCTTGTCTGCGGAAGATTGAGAGATATTTTCGTGACTTTCTTTGGGCTTCAAGGCAGGATGGTCACGGTATTCATCTTCTGGGTTGGGACTCTGTCTTCTTGCCTTTGGCTGAGGGTGGTCTTGGTATCCAGTCGCTACTTCTCAGGAGAGAGGCTCTGACAGTTAGGCATGCCTCCGGTTCGTTCTTGATCCGAATTGCCCGTGGAGTTCCTTTATGCGTGCCAAGTACGGCAGCTGGAACTCTTCCTCTATTTCTCAGGCTACCGGGGGCATTCTTTTTATTGGAGAGAGGTTTGTCGTTATGCTTCGACTATCCTAGATTGTACCTCTTGGATCATCGGGGACGGTTCTTCGGTGTATGCCATTCAGGATGCATGGATTGCTGACCTTCCTCTGTCGCGTTGGCCCACTTTTATCTGCCCTGATACTCCTCATGGTATGTGTCAGTGACTTTATATCCCGACTGCCCTTCCTGGTCGTATTCTCGGTGGCTAGTTTTCTGCGGGACTGAGATCTGTCGGCGTATTCTTTCCATACCTCTTTCTCCATCTGCTAGTATTGATACCAGGGTCTGGAGGAGATCATGCTTGTCTCGTGCTCCCATGAGGGACCTCCTCTATATTCAGAACTTATCCTCAGGATTCGAGGGATTGGGATTGGATTTGGCAACTGTCGTTCACCCTAGAGTGCAACTTTTCATCTGGAAACTTGCTCAGGGTATTTTTCCTACCTGCTTCCTTCTCTCGCATCGTGGTTTGAGTATTCAGCCCACTTGCCGGTGTGTGGTACCGAGGAGGAAACAATTGATCATGCTATATTCTATTGTGCCAGGTCTCGTCAGATTTGGCAACTCTCAGGTAATTATCCCTGGGTGGACAGTTCTGCCTCCCACCGTATTTCTTTCCTGAGATTGCTGAAGCAGGGATTAGGAGGGGTTACTCACCAGCGGGGCTCACTCTGGGCTTATATTGCTTATTAGATATGGCTTTCCCGGAATCAGATTGTGTTCTCAGATACGGTTCATTCTCCTTGTAGGATCCTCAGGACGGCTTCCTCCCTCTTTGCTGAGTACTCATCCCATCAGGAGTCCTTTGATTTTGCGAACCTTGGACACTGGGTCTCCCCTGCTGCTGCGGCAGCGAACCGGCATACGGTTTTCATTTCTTGGGAGCCCCCTCCTCCAGGGTTTGTTAAAATTAACTTTGATGGGAGTGTCCGGGGTAGAAGTGCTGGCTCTGCTTATGTTATTCGTGATGCAGATGGCACGATGCTGGCGGCTGGAGGATTTAGCCTTCTTGATTCCTCGGTTTCAATGACTGAGCTCTATGCGGCTTGGGCAGGTTTATCCTTCGCCATTCGGACTCTTGGCGCCCGCAAGCTCATCATTAAAGGGGACTCCATTATTGTTATTCGATGGATTCATCAGCAGTATAGTTCTCGTTTGCCTTCTATTCCTATCTTATGTGATATCCGAGCTATGATCTTGGAAGCTTCCAACATTCAGATCCGCCATGTCTATCATGAGGCCAATGTTGTTGCGGACTGGATTGTGATCAGGGTGGCCTCTCACTCTGGGCATTGGATATGGAGACCGGGCGACTACTGCCCTCTGATTATGTCCCAGTTATTAGTTTCAGATGTAATGGATCCGTTCCGACTAGGGTGGTATGAATCACCGTTTGTACCAAAAAAAAAAAATAAAAAAGACGCTAAAATTTTATTGGTCGTGCAAAGACCATAACTTTGTTTTCTTATTGTATTGTAACTGTTTCAAGCTTTTATTATTAAGGTAAACTGTCCTAGGTGTCTGGGATAGTTTACGTTAACAATAAACTATCCTAAACGATCCTAGATTTCGTCCATGGTGCCAGAGCCTCCATTCCACGTTCAAACACGGCCTCATAATTCTATATATAATATACTTGCGCATGCAGCCATCGGCACCTGCAAAGGACGAGGATATATCTAAATATTGAGAAATTCTCCGGTTTAATTAAAGTGGGCGGATTCTTAGATTGGATGGATTATTTAAATGGGAGAATTGGTCCTCCCAGACTCAGATGGCGAATCTCTGAGGGGATCCGACCTCCAAATATCAAGGATTTATGAATATGTGACCATTAAAATAATCCTGGTGCTTTCACTAAGGAAAATAAGCTAAATATATAGTTCGAGTATTAAAGGCAGGAATGCAGCGGCTTAAAATTAAATAAGAGCATATGGCAAAGACGAGCAAGCGGAAGAGCACATAGGATTAAGAGGCGTGAAGCTCTGGGACTGCTTTACGATTCGTGCGTGGTTGTCTTCTTCTCTAATCTTCAGCTTTCTGTGAAGCTCTGTTCGATCCGACCTCTTGGCATCATGGATAATCTAAACTCTTCGTCTCCGATCGTCTCCAATTGGTCCAACCATGCCGGAATGCCATGGTGGCGTGCTCTGGAGGGGAGGTTTGAGTGGGTAGCTCCATCACCCTCTCCGATTGTTGTGGCTGAACTGGAACGTTTGTTCCCTGATATTGTTCAAGTCCCTGCACAATCACTGAAGGAGGAAGCAGCTCGCTGGCAGCATCAATTAATCATTGTTCGGAGCCTCTCCCGCTGGATTCCTCCGGAGGCGATCATCCGGGAATTTCAGCGTGCGGGGATTCCAGGTGAAATCGAGTCCGTTTCACTGGCTCACCGGCACTACCTGTTCCGGTTCTCCGACCCCTATGCTCTGGAGCTCGCTCTCGGCAGGCCCTGGGTGGCCAATGGTCAACCGCTCGCTGTTGCACAATGGGAACCTGATTTTGTCCCGACAGCGAGTTCCATTTTCCATGCTCTGCTCTAGATCCGCTTGCCCCAACTCTCGATCGAATACTGGACCGATGAGGTGTTGTCTTCGATCCTCTTAGTTGCTGGCCAGTTCCTATTCTCTGACGCTTCTACCAGGGAGAGGATCCAGGGGGGCTTCGCTCGAGCGTGCATCCGCGTTGACTTGAGCAAGCCATTGAGGCCAGGAGCGAGGATCCGTGGCAACAGGGCTCCTTTTTGGCAGCAATTCTTGTATGAGAATCTGGAAGGGATCTGTGGCTCGTGCGGTGGCCTGTATCTCAACGGGGGCTGTGGGGAGGTGCCAGCTTCATTGTCTTCTTCTTACCCCTCTTCTGGACCCCGATTTGGGCCTTGGATGGCTGCAATCAGGCGCCGTAACCTCCTCTGGAGCAGCATCCAGCACCCAGGAAATAACCTCTTCAAGGTATGTCGGATCCTCCCTCCTCTGCTTCACAAGATGGTTGGCTTGCACCGAGGAAGGTGGCTCGAGGCAGCCTGGTAGGGGGGCTGTTGACCCTCAAGTTAGCCTGGATTCAGCGGGCCGTGGGTTACAGGGGGAGGTTGGATCCATCATGCCGGTCTCCTATGAGGGTGCCGCTGGTTCATCTGTGCCGAAGACTCCAGCCGCTGGCTCTAATGTGCCAAAGTCTCCAGCATGCCGTTTCAGTGTGCCGGTTGGCACTGGAATGAATCTTCAGGCTAATGCTAACCCATTCGCTTGTTTGGACTCAGTTTAACAAGCAGACAGTGAGACCGGGTGCCGGCTGCCTAGGTTGGTTGTTCTGACTGGTTAGTCTAAGAGGGCCTGGCCAGTGGAGCCATTATCGCAGAGAGTGGTTTCTAAGACCACTAAAGCGAGAGGAAAAGCCCCCCTTGGGGGAAAAGGAAGGACGCAGGCTCCATTCACCTTTTCGGCATATTTAGATTCCATTCAGGGGTCTGGTAGCCTTACTAGACCGGGTTCCAAGAAGTCCCGTTGTAAGGATGGGGCTGCTCTGGGAAGCAACCTCCCTTAGGTAGGTCGGCAGACCCATGACTCTGCGGTCTCTCTTCTTCAGAAGGCTATTCTGGGGGAGGATTCGTTGTGATTATGGATGTGTCGCAATCTGCAAGTCAGGGGGAGGGAGATTGCAGTGATATGGGGTTTGAGAGTCCCCATTCTTCCAGTGATCCGATAGCTTTGGAGTTGCTGGGGGACATGGAGGGAGTCCCCCCCACAAAAGCTTCTGAATGAATATTCTTCCTGGAACGTGCGAGGGGCTCTGAAACCCTCGTTTTGATCCTCGTTTGGGAGGTTGTTGCATCTTCATGCTTTTGACATCTGTGTCCTGTTGGAGACCCATCTGTCTGGGGATAGTTTGGCTTCCTCCGGAGACAGCTTTCCAGATCGTGGGACTCTTATGCTGTTGAGTCGGTTGGGCTCTCTGGTGGTATTCTGGTGCTTTGGAGACATGGTAATATCAGAGTGGACGCTTTCCACGACTGTGGTCAGCAAGTAGCTCTGGTTATTTCTGAGGGGTCCTCTGCTCCCTTGTTTCTATCGGGCATCTATGCTAGCACTGACTTCAGGATGCGCCGTATCCTTTGGGCTGAGATTCTTTCTCTTCTTGGCCAGGGGCTTCCCTCCCTCATTGCTAGTGACTTCAATTGCATTGTGGGGGCTAAGGAGAAAAGAGGGGGTAGGCAGTTTGTTGGATCCCCTGATGTTGCTGAGTTTAGATCCTTCATTTCTTCTGCTGAGCTCTTGGATTTGGGGTTCGCTGGACCCCAATACACTTGGTGCAATAATCGTCAGAGTGCTGCTAGAGTGTGGGAAAGACTGGATAGGGCCATGGCGACTTCTTCTTGGCTCTAGCTCTTCCCTTTTGTTACTGTCACTCATCTGTCCAGAATTGGTTCCGATCACTGCCCCATTCTTATTTCTACTGATCACTCTCTTCAGCAGTGTAGGAAGTTTAGATTCGAAAAGTTCTGGACTTATTATTCTTTGCCAGAACCATCATCTCTCAGGTCTGGCGATTACCTGTTAGAGGGAGTGCTACCTATAGATTATCTCGGTGGCTGGTTCTTCTCAAACGTAGACTCTCTACATGGAATAAAAGAGAGGTGGGGGATATTAGGCAAGTTGAGCAGGTCGAGTCTATTATCTCTACCCTGCAGACGAAAGAGGACCAGGAGGGGTTCTGCTGGATTCTGATCTATCGACTCTCAGTCTAGCTTGGCTTGCACCACACTCTTATGCTGCAGTAGGAGACTTTTTGGAGGCAAAGGTCCAGAATCCAGTGGATTAAGGAGGGAGATCGTAATACTAGATTCTTCCATCAGGCTACTTTGAAACACCGTGCGATAATCATATCAGGCGTCTAGTTGATGAGAGGGTGATATTCAGGAGGATGTCCAGATGATTAAGATCAGCTTTTTCAGTTCTTTCAGTCCAGATGGACTGAGCACTCTGGTCTGGGATCCCCAGTTTTCCCTGTTCAGTCCCCTTACAAAGTTTTCACTGCTGAGAATGCTCTTCTTATTAGATCTATCACGGCGAGGATATTCAGCGTGCTTTATGGGATCTTGGAGCTGACAAGGCCCCTGGCCCTGATGGTTTCCCTCCATTATTCTTCTGCCACTATTGGGATATTGTGGTCAGAATGTGGTGCAGGCTATCCAGTTGGTCTTTCAGTGTCACACTATTCCCTCTGATTGGAATCAGACCCTTATCACCTGGTGCCTAAACGACCTGATGCCGCCTCTCCTCAGCACTTCCGGCCTATCAGTCTTTGTACTACATTATATAAGATTTGTGCTCACATTTTGGTTTCTCGATTGTCTCCGATGATCCCTCGCCTCATTTCTCCAGAGCAGGGTGCTTTTATTAGGGGACGGAGTATTACTGATAATGCTTTGCTAGCCCAGGAATTCATGCATGACCTTCAGCGAGCTTCCAGTCGTCAGAGCCTCATGGTTGTCAAGCTTGACATGGAGAGAGCTTATGACAGACTGAGTTGATTTTCTGCGCTCTACTCTTCAGGAGTTTGGCTTTGATAACCTTTTTGTTGCCTGGATTATGGCATGTGTTTACCGGCCATCTTTCTCTCTCCTAATTAATGAAGGTCAGACTGATTACTTCCACTTTGAGGTCGGCCTGAGGCAAGGATGTCCTCGCTCCCCTTTCCTTTTTATCCTTTTTGTTGATGCTCTTCCAGGGCTCTGTCTCAGGCTCAGCAGGATTTGTCTCTTGTTCCCTATACTGCGGGTCCCCTTGGGCCCACTCTTTCCCACTTACTGTTTGCGGATGACTGCATTCTCCTGGGCAAGGCTTCTATTTGTAATGCTTCCATTTTTGCGACCATTCTGCAGGAGTATTGTCGGGCTTCGGTCAGAAAGTTAATCTAAATAAATCTTTGATCTGTTTTAGCCCGAAGACGACTCCTACTGTTAGGGGTTCTATCCTACATATCTTGGGTATTCCTGTTCAGGAGGATCGGCTATCCTACCTTGGGATCCCTATCACGGGTAGAAGGCCTCGAAACTCCGATTTCAGTGTCCTGGAACATAGGGTCCGTGATCGTCTGGATGGGTGACAGGTCACTGGGCTCTCCATGATGGCACAGATTACTATTTTATACTCAGTATTGTCTTCTCTTCCTCTCTATCTGTTATCCAATGCCGCCATCCCTGACATGTCCGAGGAAGATTGAGAGATACTTTCGGAATTTCCTCTGGCCTCTATGCAGGATGGTCATGGTGTTCATCTTCTTGCCTGGGATATTGTTTGTATGCCGATTGCTAGGGTGGGTTGGTATCAGTCTCTCATTGCTAGGAGGGAGGCTCTGATTGCTAGGCATGCCTCGCGGTTCTTGCTTGATCCGCATTGTTTGTGGAGCTCCTTCATGCGTGCCAAATATGGAGATTGAAATCACACATTTCCCTCAGTCCTCTCGTGGGCACTCCTTCTTTTGGAAAGAGGTCTGTCGCATGCTCCGGTGGTTCTGGACTGCATCTCTTGGATGATTGGTGATGAAACCTCAGTGGATGTTGTTCAGGATGCTTGGATTCTGATCTTCCCTGTCTCGATGGCCGACCTTTGTTTGCACATATATCCCTTATGGAATGAGAGTCTGTGATTTAATCTCCAGGATCATTCTGCTTGGATCTCTTCGTCGGTTTCTAGTTTCTTTGGGGGTGAGCTCTACCGACGCGTTACTTTTATTCCTCTCATTCCGGGTCCCACAACCGACATTAGGGTTTGGAAGAGAACTTGTATGTCTCGGGCTACTACTAGGGACCTCCTGAATATCTATAGGCCTCTACCCCAGCATGCTATGGATTTGGCATGGATTTGGCACCTTCCATTCACCCTCGAGTGTAGCTCTTTATATGGAAGCTTGCTTGGAGTGTTCCTACCTGTTCCCTGCTCTCAAGGAGAGGTATGACCATTCTGTCTACATGCTCGCTGTGTGGTCTGGAGGAGGAGACAGTGGACCATGCTATCTTCTTATGTATTAGAGCGAGACAGATCTGGCAGAGTTCAGGCGAGTGCCCGTGGGTGCATGGTTCTGATCCCCAGCATATCTCTTTTTTGGGCCAGATTAGGCAGGCTTTGCAGAGGGGCTACCATCAGCTGATTCCGAGGTGGGCTTATACTGCTTACTAGATCTGGTTATCCCGGAATCAGCTTGTATTCTCTGACAAGATAGCTTCCCCCTACCGGGTTGTCAGGACTGCTGCCTCCTTATCTGCTGAGTATATTTGCCATCAGAGCACTCTTGATTTGCTAGCCCTGGTCACTGGGTCTCCCCTGCTGCTTCGGCAGCGTACGGCATACTGTATTTATTTCTTGGAGCCCCCTCCGCTAGGGTTTATCAAAATCAACTTTGATGGGAGTGTTCGAGGTAGATGTGCGGGATCAGCTTTTGTGATTAGGGGTCGGATGGCACCATGCTTGCGGCTGGTGGATTCGGGCTTTTAGACTCTTCCGTTCCCTTGCTGAACTGTATGCGGCGTGGGCCGATATTTCTTATGCCTTTCGGAGCCTCGGTGTCCAAAGGCTTATTATTGAGGGAGATTCTGCTACAGTTATCACTTGGATTCGTCAGGAGTCTTGCGACCACTTGCCGACCATCCCTTTGATCAGTGACATCCGATCTCAGGGCGCAGTTAGCACTTAGATTCGGCACATCTACAGGGAAGCCAACGCAGCTGCTGATTGGATTACCGCCAGAGTGGCCTATCACTTTGGTTTCTGGAGCTGAAACAGGGCGACCCTTGCCCTATTATCCTGATCCAAATTTTGTACTCAAATATTTAGGTTTGACTCACCCTAGAAGGGTGTGATCACCCATCTGTACCAAAAAAAAAAGCATAACGATTGGATGGGAGCGATGGCCATCAGGGCTTCTTGACATATAATTTACAAACTTTTCATTTGAAGGCTATTTTAGTCTAAATTTTCTAGCTACAAGTCAGCAGTCTAACCATCGAAAAATGACCTGACATTGGGATCCACCTCGATGATAAAATTGAAGTAAAGCTGAAATGGTGATGTCCTCAAAAAAAAAAAAAAAAAAAAAAAAAAAAAAAATTGACATGATGGCCAAAAAAAGACAGTATTGACTCCTTAGGTCATGCATCTAAGATATAAGATGGACCATTCTTATTGGTCCTAAAAATGGATTTAAGGGGGTGGAACGAGCAATAGGGTAGGCAAATAGATGATGCTGGAACAAATTATTAGACAAGGAGATATAGAATTATTGAGGGGTAAAATCATTACATTAATAATCGTGCAAGAGGTTAGGATCAACCCTGACTCTCACTCGCTATGCAATGCCCGTTAGAAATGAGTCAGCCATTATACCTCGGTGGATCCAAGCACCTTAGTCCTTCAACGAGCCAAGGATTCCCCGGGTGTGCCTCGCCAACCGAGCTATCCCAGTGCCTCGGTCCTAGCCCGAGTGAGCCTAATCTCTCGGCCTCGCTAGTCGAGCTATCTCAATGTCTCTCGACCTCGGCTCCCGTCAACCTCACCCCAAGCACCTCTATCTCTCGGCCCCAGCCGAGCGATATCTACACCTCTGCAGAATCAAACCGTCTTGACGCCCGGCTTACTCCTTTGTTATACCTCGATGGGCCGAGTCATCGGATGCCTCGGCAAACGAGCCTTTCCATACCTTGGTGAATTAGGCCATTCTCTGATAGCCCTCTCAGCCGTCGATCCACTAACTAACAAGATGCGGATATCCTACCGCCTCATAACCGCTGATTCAAATCAGTCCTCTAACTAACAAGATGCGAATCTTACTGACCTCATAACAAACTGGATTCAAACCCTAACGGCTTTCGGACCCACGCTCCAAGGAATCAGGTGATCCTCTATAAACATGACCGTCTTCACTTCTCAGGTACGCGCGCTTGCATATTCGCCCACTCTCCATCTATCTTTGCTCACCCCTTTCCGCCATTAACACTCTACTCAGAGCTCTCGAAAGGCTACCCTGGAGAGACTCTTCAGCGGGAGCCTTCTCCCATATTTGTTTTGTTGATCTCCGCTGACTTGAGCGTCGGAGGGTCTTCCGCAGAGGGCCACCCCCAACGCCTCTCGCGTGAGGACTATTTTGCAGGTCGCCAAGGAGGAAACCCACTTGAAGCTCGACTGCGCCCGAGTCGGAGGATAGATTTCAGCAGCAACAAAATGACGCTAGAAGGAGGGGCCCTCAAGTCCCATAAACTTATGATCCAGGAGATAAGGGTTCCGATCTTGAAGATAACCCCTCTTATGGCCAATCGAAGAAAGGCTACTTTGAAGCCCGAGAGCAGGTCGCCTCCCAAAGACCTGATCCGGTGAGCAGTGTAGCACCACCACCACCACCAGTTGAGACTCCATAGCCACCGGCGGCACCAGTGACCCAGGACCAGTTTGCCTCACTGGTCCACCAGGTCCAAGCTCTGACCCATCTGATTCAGGGCGCTTTGAAGCTCTCCATCCAGCTGCTCCTATTCCGCACCTTCCTAAGGAGAACGCGGCCCCGTTCACCCAGCAATCTCTTCTTCTGGTTCGCATGGGGTTACGGACCCCCTCGTCGCCCTAATGGAGCTGAGCCAGTCCCCCAGGGGTATGCGCAAGGATCTCCCTAGATCTCGATGGGCCCGATCCCTCTCTCCGGTGTTCTCTCGTCACGACTCGATACCGTCTCAATATTCTCCTCGCCCAGCCCCTCTTGCTATACCTAAGGAGGAGATCCACCGACAACTCCGGGAGATGCGTCAGGAGTTGGACGCTGCCAAGCAGGCCCAGCCGCTTCAGCATAAGGTGGATCAGGGCATTCCCTTCTCCAAGAGATTATGGGGGAAGTGATTCCCTTCCATATCAAGCTATCTTCCATCGAACCTTATCATGGATCCTCCGATCCCGACGACCACCTTAGTAGCTTCCGATCGATTATGATGTTCCATGGGGCATCAGATGCGATCCTCTGCTGCGCTTCCCTTCCACCCTCAGGGGTCCGCTCGAACTGGTTTAATGCCTAAAAACCAGGTTCTATTGGTTCATTTGACGAGCTGAGCCACCTCTTCATCAGCCAGTTCGTCAGCAGCCATCGTCACCGGCGGAGATCTGACTCCCTCTCTGAGGTTAAGCAGAGAGAGGGAGAGTCCTTGAAGAACTATCTCGGCCGTTTCAATACGGCCATGCTGGAAGTGGATCACCTTAACCATGAGATGGCCATGTCCCCCTAGCAGGCGGAGTGTTAAAGGAGAGTAACTTTTACCTAGCATTGGAGGTCAGCTACCCTCCGAACCTCTCCGATATGATGGCCCTGGCGGATAAGTACGCCAGAGTCGAGGAATCGCGGAGGGCTACCTGTGCCGAACTGGCAAGGAAGAAGGAGTCCAAGGGCTCGGACAGGCACCGATCTGCCTGCTAGCCGAGCCCACCTCGCTGCCAAAGGGTTCCCTCCGCCGTTGCCGAGGAACCGTACCCGGAGCCCGCCTAGGAGGTTCAACCAGTTCACCCCACTCACTGCCCAAGGGCAGAGATCCTCATGGAGATAGAGCGTCAACTCCCTCGACCGCCTCCTCTCCGAGGGAATGCGGCCCAGAGAGACCCCACCAAATACTGCCGCTACCACCGGGACCATGGCCACGACACCGAGGAGTGCTGGCAGCTGAAGAATGAAATCGAGAGGCTCATCCAGCGGGGTAGACTGGACCAATTCAGGAGAGCGCCCGAGCCAAGAAATAGGGGTGACCACTGGCCCGAGCCCAGCAGCCTCCTCCTCTGAATCCTCCGGTCGCCGGCCACATCAATGTGATCGAGGCAGTCGGTAGTCCATCAAGCTAGCGGGACGATGAAGAAGGTTCAGCACCAAAGAAAATGCAGACTAATGAGCTCTCCTTCTCTGATGATGACCTCCAGAAGATACAATTCCCGCATGACGATGCGTTGGTTGTATCTCTCAATCTAAACAATTATGATGTAAGCCAGATCCTTATTGATAGTGGGAGCTCTGTCAATGTTTTGTATCTCGATGTGTTTGCGAAGATGAAACTGCTCATGAAGAATCTTCGAGCCGTGGACTCCATCCTAATGGGGTTCACCGATAATGTTATTACCCCAGAAGGGGTCGTGACCTTGACGGTCCGTGCGGGAACTTGGCCTCGCATTGCCACTGTTCACACAGATTTTCTAGTGACCAAGCTTCGGTCGCCCTACAATGCAATCTTTGGGAGACCTGGCCTGATGTCCCTTGGAGCTGCTGTCTCCATCCCGCATCTAGCTATGAAGTTCCCTACCGATGGGGAGTGGGAGTAGTTCGAGGAAGCCAAGCTGTAGCTCAATAGTGCTTCGTCACCAGCCTTCAATCCAAACTACCCGAGGTTGATGGGTTGGATGCTCGGGAGGATTTTGCCGAGCAACGGGGAGAACTAGCCGAAGAGCTGGAGGAGGTACCACTGAACGAAGCTCGGCCCGACCAAACCATAAAGATCGGGTCGCAACTGAAAGGGAAACCTCAGCTGGAGCTGATCGACTTTCTCTGAAGGAATGCTGATGTCTTTGCTTGGTCCGCTTCTGATATGCCGGGGATCAGCCCAGACGTTCTCGTCCATCATCTTAATGTGGACGAGATGTCCGGCCCATAAAACAGAAGAAAAGGAGCTTCGCCCCTGAGCGATAGAAGGCAATTGAGGAAGAAGTCGACAAACTTATCAAGGCAATTTCATTCGGAGGTAAACTATCCTAACTGGCTGTCGAATGTCGTCATGGTGAAGAAGTCGAACGGTAAGTGGCGGATCTGCATCAACTTCACCAACCTCAACAAAGCATGCCCGAAGGATAGCTTCCCTCTCCTCGGATCGACCAGCTTGTAGATGCTACCTCAGGTCATTAGATGCTGACCTTCATGGATGCCTATTCGAGCTACAATCAAATCCGAATGGCACCCGAGGATGAAGAGAAACCGCCTTCATAACTGACCGATGTACTTATTGTTACCGTGTCATGCCTTTTGGTCTGAAAAATGCAGGTGCTACTTACCAAAGGCTAGTTAACAAGGTCTTCAAGGAGCAGATCGGCCAAAACTTGGAGGTATATGTTGACGACATACTGGTCAAAAGCAAAGAAGCATCCCAGCACATTGAGGATCTCTCTAAGAGCTTCACACTCCAAAAATATCGGATGAAGCTCAACCCAACTAAGTGTTCCTTCAGCGTCAATTCTGGAAGTTTCTGGGCTTCATGGTTTCTCAGCGGAGCATTAAGGCCAATCCGCAGAAGATTTAGGCCCTTCAGCAAATGGCCCCTAGCGTCCGTCAAAGAGGTCCAGCGCCTGACTGGTAGGATCGCGGCCCTCAACCGCTTCGTGGCTCGATCAGCCGAGAGATGCCTTCCTTTCTTTAAAGCTCTCCGATCAGCCAAGAATTTCCAATGGTCTTCCGAGTGTCAGAAATTGTTCGAGGACCTCAAGAGGTATCTCGGCTCTCCACCCCTCCTCAGCAATCCGAATCCAAGGGAAATTTTGTTTCTGTACTTAGCAGTTTCAGAAGGCGCAGTTGGCTCAGTGTTGGTCAGAGAAGAGAACAATACCCAAAGCCGATCTATTATGTCAGCAAACTGCTCTGAGACGCCGAGATAAGGTACACCCGGATCAAGAAGTTGGTTTTGGCCCTGGTAACGTCGGTTCGAAGGTTGCGACCGTATTTCCAGGCACATTCTGTGATGGTCCTTACTAACCAACCATCAAAGCGATGGTCCATCATCCGGAGACATCAGGGAGAATGGCTAAATGGGCCGTCGAGCTAAGCGAGCATGACATCCGATACCAACCTCGCCTGGCCATCAAAGCCCAGGTTCTAGCTGATTTCCTCCTCGAATGTACTATCCCAGAGGATGGCTCTACTCTGGACTCCTCTGAGCACCCGAGATCTGACGCCCTATGGCTGCTCCACGTTGATGGATCGTCTAATGCCAATGGCTTCGGCGCTGACTTAATCCTCACCAGCCTAGAGGGGGCGACCTTCGAGTATGGTGTTCGCTTCTCCTTTCCAGCCTCCAATAATGAAGCCGAGTATGAAGCTCTGCTCGCTGGACTCCGAATCGCCCGTGACCTTAAAGTGAAGAAGTTGAATGCCTTTACCGAGTCTCAATTGGTAGCCGGTCACGTGTGGGCGAATTCGAGGCCCGAGAGCCGAACATGATTCGGTATCTCCAAGAGGTGCGTGACTTACTTTTCCACTTCTCTAAATTTGAAGTCATTCAGATCCCAAGATCTGAGAATGCACGTGCCGATCTATTGTCTTGGCTGGCAACTACGGAATCGATGGATTCCGAGCGAAGTTTCCCCTGGAGATTTTGAAAAAGTCTAGCATAGCGGAGGCTGACCGAGTAATGTAGGTCGAGGCCGAACCATCCTGGTTCGACCCTATATTAAAGTATCTTAAAGAAGGGTCGCTCCTAGCCGACCGAAAGGAAGCAAGAAAGCTAAAATTGCAAGCCACCCACTATGTGATGATCGACGACCAGCTGTATAAGCATCCTTTCCATGCCGCTACTCAAGTGCCTTCGCCCATCTGAGGCTGATTATGCTCTTCGAAAAGTACATGAGGGAATTTGGCAACCATCTGGGGAGCCGATCCTTATGCCATAAGGTGCTGCGCTAGGGGTATTATTGGCCCACCATGCAAAAGGATGCTGACGATCTCGTCGAGCTTGCGACCCATGTCAGAGACATTCTAGTATCCAGAGGCTCCCCTCCGCCAGTTTGGTCCCTATTTCTCGCTTGGCCCTTTGCTAAGTGGGGTACAGACATCCTTGGCCCTTTTCCCCTCGCCACTGGACAGAGAAAGTTCTTGTTTGTCGCCATTGACTACTTCACCAAGTGGGTCGAGGCTGAGGAGTTGCCCAGATAACTGAAGCTCGGGTTAGGGACTTCGTATGGAGATCCATTATTTGTCGCTTCGGCCTCCCGCATACCATCATCACCGACAACGGCAAGCAGTTTGATAACCCAAAGTTCTGAGGTTTCTGCGAGGAGCATGAGATCTGTCACTGCCTCACATCGGTAGGGCATCCGCAAGCCAACGGAGAAGCCGAAGTAACTAACCGGACCCTACTTCAAGGGATCAAGGCTTAGCTTGCCAGAGCCCGAGGTAGATGGCGGACGAACTTCACCATGTCCTATGGGCCTACCGCACCACCCAGAGAATCCCCACTAGTGAGACCCCATTCCGGATGGCCTTCGGCACGGAAGCCGTCATCCCCGTGGAGATAGGACTCCCTTCTCTACGGGTGGAGAGCTATTCAGAAAAGGCTAACGACGAGCAGCTTCGCACCAATCTTGACTTGGTGGAAGAGATCAGAGAGAAAGCTCGAATCAGAGTAGCTGCATATCAGCAAAGAGTGGCCCACTATCATGCCTCCAGAGTCAAAGGGAAATATTTCTTGCCCGGCGATCTTGTCCTCCGGAAAGCATCCGTCTCCAAACGCTGGAACAAGGAAAGTTGTCTCCAACTGGGAAGGCCCCTATCAAGTGGCGGAAGTCATCGGACCCGGTACCTACAAGCTCCAGGATCCGAACGAAAAATCTATTCTCCGAACATGGAATTCAGACAATCTCCGTATATACCATCAGTAGGGTACGCTTTCTATAGACTTGCCCCATTTACAGCTTTGGCATCTTGTTTCTATTAACCATGGCATGATCGCTACAATCATTTTTCTGAAAAGTCGTAATGAAAAATAGATGCTGCTTACCCAGTCTCGGCACAACCGAGCTATCTCCTTGAGCAGGAAATCTCTGTACCTCGGCTGGGCCGAGTCCTGAGTTAAATCTCCGTACCTCGGCTGGGCCGAGTCCTGAGCTAAGTCTCCGTACCTCGGCTGGGCCGAGTCCTAAGCTAAATCTCCGTAACTCGGCTGGGCCGAGTCCTAAGCTAAATCTCTGTACCTCGGCTGGGCCGAGTCCTAAGCTAAGTCTCCATACCTCGGCTAGGCCGAGTCCTAAGCTAAATCTCCGTACCTGGCCAGGCCGAGTCCGATTCCACGAAGCCTCGGTATGGCCGAGCGCTCCCAGTATGGCTGGGAGCCGAGTGATCTGCAAGCCTTGGACCAAGTTTGGGTAGCTTACAAGCCCTGGCCGGGCCAAACGGCATAAAAGCCGTGGTGCCACATGGTGCACCGGGATAAGAAAATACACATCAGAGCGCACCGAGTGCGCCCCTTGAGTCATTATGGAAAGAGATCTCCCTGCGATCTCGAATCGGGAGTCTTAAATGCTGAAAACGGCCTGCAAATCTTCGAGATATGGACGAGCCTAGGAAATCCCCGATGAAAAAGGTGTCCTCCCCCCCCCCCAATGAAAGCCAGATGCTTGTCGCCCTTGCAAATTCAACTCACCTTGAAAAAGACAAAACGTCGGCAGAGCAATAGAAAGGCACAAAAGCCAAGTACCCCTTAATAAAGATACGTCGCCCAGGCCAAGATCTCCTGCTTCGGCCCAGAACTGAACCATCTGCTATGCCTTGGCCTAAACCAAGACATCTCTTTTTTGGCTAAAAGCCGGGATAGTCTCCTTATTTCAGGAAAAACCGAATGCTCCCTTATCTCCCAGTCCTGACTGAGATAGCTACCCTTGCCTCAACGCTCACGGGACGCCCCTTATGCTTCGGCAAGACTGAGCAATACATTGCACTCCAACTGGAACTTATGAGTTCCGCCTACCTCTACCAAAATGGGGACACCATACCTTGGTCTCGCCAAGATTACCAGGTATTCCCTAGGAGGATGGTTCATTTCGTAAGACTTGAATAGTAAGAAAGAACGTTTCGGAGGTGGCAGCGAGCACAAAAATTGCAAAAATTCCTTTTCATTCATCACAAAAGAGAAACAAAAAGGAAAAGAAAAAGATACATGAGCTCTCACTGGGGCTTGACATCTTCTCCGAGCGTTGCCGAGCTCCCCTCATGCCATAGAGCTAACTCGGCAATCTATCGCTGGAGGGATGCTACTTGCCCCTCCAACCGGCTATTGGCCCGATGAAGGAGCTCGTTCTCTCTCATGAAACAGCCAGGTATTGCTCGGTCGCCCTCTGGAGTCGCTCGCGGTCTACGAGTAGTGACGCCAAGACCTCCCCATCGACGGTTACTGTAGTGCAGCTCCTATGGGCCCCCTCACGGCCATTGACGCCGCTGCTTCGCGCTTCAGTCGATCGCCTCTCACCTCCAGAAGTCATCTCAGTATCCAAAAATTTTGGGAGATCAGCAAAAAAAAAAACAAGTGGAGCGAAAGACCCGTTCATCAAAAATTTCAACTAGATTACAAATTTGAGAAGCAAAAAATACACAAGTGACCCTTAAGAATCAGGGGTTGGATCGGTCCCAGCAGCCTCCTCGGTAACATTTGGCAGGGCTTGGCTTGTTTCGCCCACTTCAAATATCATTGTTTCCTCGGCGGCAAGCTGAGAGTGTCCTTCGAGAGCCGCAACCTCATTAGAACCCAGAATAGCATCAAGATCGACGTCTGAAATATCTTCATACTCAGCTTCTTTAGCCACCAGGGTACAGGCCTCAAAGGGTTCCACGTCCAAAAAGGAGAGGTCCCATTCTGGATGCTCCCGAGATATTTTGGTTCGAACCTCCTCCGCGCCAAGCTGGAAAGCCTCGGCACAGGTCGCATCTTGTTCGCCCAAAGTAGGGCAAGCTGCCTTTCAGCCTCAGCAACCTGGCCCTGAAGTGAGGCGACTCGCTCTTCGGTCCCAGCGACCCACCCTTCGAGCTCCGAGCTCCTCGACGACTCGACGCTAGTTCTCCTTGCAGGCTTTCTAATTGACCTTGGCCCTCGAGTTTCGCCTTCTCCATCTGTCAGCACAGAGTTAGCCGGTGCAACAATAAGATAATAGGAGAAGTTAAAGAGATGACATCGTACCTCTTCATCCTGCCGGGCTAATCTCTTGGTCAACTCCGCGACCTCGCCAAAGGCCCTCAGCTTGTCGGCCTTTACCTGCTCGATCCTATCCCTGAAGTCGTTGATTCTTGATTGCCTGTTGTTAGCTTCTTCCCTGGACTGGGAGAGCTCATCGTCGAGTTTGGCCATCTTCTCCTAGTGCCACTTAATTCTGCTATCCCTAGCGAGGACGCAATGCTGTAGCTACCGGATCTTCTCTCCATCTCGCTAAGCATTTTATTTAGGCGATTCCTCTCCTCGGCAGCTTCTTTCCTCAACCTGTCTCGACTCTCGTCAAACTTTTTTTTAACAGTTTCCATTTCTCCAGCATGCCTAGATTCGATCTGCAATAGCTCCGAGCATGCTTCGTCATACCTCATCGGAGCCCGCGTAGCTCCTTAACTTCAAGCCTCAACTTGGATGCATCATTGAGGGCGGCCTGATGCAGTCCCCTCGCCCTCGCCAAGTTCTCGTTGGTGACGTCAAGAACTCGCTCAAGTTTATCAGACGCCTCCGCTCGCAACCTGAGCTCAGTGCTGACTCTCTTAGCCTGGGCACTGGTCCCTGCTGCCAGATTCAAGCGCCAACATAGCGCCCTAGTGATCAAAGCACTATGTGAAATGAAATGCAAATAAGAAAGCGCAATCAAGTCAACCTAGAAGGCACCCATTGCTCTAGAACAGCAACTCACCCGGGAAGCGTAGGACCTAGTAAGCCCCATAAGGGCGGAGTTATCGATTTTAGGAAGAAGATGGACATCCTTCCACATTCCGCTGACCAAATGCAGCGTCGATGAGGTCTAGGTCATAAATTCATTCGCCAAGGGACTCGCGCCCGGATACAACACCGACCTCATCAGGGCCGTGAACGCCGCCTCGATGGCCGGGTCCAAACTACCGGGCTGCCCGTCTGAGGGGCCAATCTGGGCAATCTCAGGCTGAGAAGCCTTCAACCTCCTGGCCTCCTTCAGCAAAATCTGGCCTGAGATTCCTCGGATACCTCAGCCAGCCCAAGCGCCAATTTTCCTGAAGCCTCAGTGGGAGAAGCTTCAACTGGAAGATTCTTATCTTGTCCTCTCCCCTCGTCCGAGGTTTTCTCCTCGATCGCCAGCGTCTACTTTTCCCCACAGGCTCCACCGAGGCCTCAATCCTTTCACCAGCTCCTCCAACCTCTCCAGGAGGAAGCTCTCTAGCGGAAGATTCCTCTCGAGCCTCCGTTACTATCGGCCCAACGTCACCGCCCCTTAATCCCTCCGAGGGAGGCCTTCGATGGTAGGCTCATCCTGAGCCTCGGCGATTGCAATCGCTCCCTCTGTTCTCCCACCGAAGCAGAGAGATCTTCTCGCTTGGGGAAGGAACCCCAGGATACCGACCTCTACCAAGCCTGGCAATAACTCGTCCCTAGGAGAGGGGACTGCCAGATGAGCACACGAAGCCTCGTCGGGCTGTCCACTATCTCCACCACCAAAAGACAGGGATCTCAGCAACCTTCCTAGAGTCCTCCTCTGCTCTCTGCTCCTCCATCATGACTATCGCTTCTTCCCCCAACTGAGGGAACCCCTCTCTCACTGCCGGCTCCCACATTCTCTTCTTCGATGGTAAGGAGCGCGGGCTAACCTTGACTTGCCTAGCCTCCAGCGAGTGCTCTTCAGAAAGATAGACCTTCTTCTCAGGCTTATGCCTTTCCACACTACTAGTCTCTCTCGGGCGCTTGCCCAACTCTTTCTTTATACGGCCCGTTAGTGCAGATCTCTTGGCTGCAGCACAGTGGGCAAACGATCAGATCGAGATATACTTGCTCGAGTGAAATCAATGGAAAGGAAAAAGAAAAGGACTTACCTTGTACGTCGATGGGGCTAAATTCAGCGGCGAAAAGGGCCTCCTCCGATAGTAAGTCATTAGCCGAGAACACTCGGTCATCACAAAGGACCTCTAGGTCCTCCTTCTCCTGTTCGGATAGGGCTGGATGCGTTTTCAAATCCCTGACAAAGCTTCTCCATCCCTGCGGGAAGTCGGAGCCGATGTTCCCCTCGGCGATAAAAAATTGGACCTTCCACTCCTTTATGGACGACGGCTTATCTATGATTGTCTTGAATGATCTCCGAGGTTCGATATAGGACCACTCCGAGTTCCTTCCAGACATCAGATGATAACAAACATGGAATAGGGGAAGAGTCACTGTTACCTGAACCTGGCTGCACATCGAGATACTGCGCCAGCTGTTAGGAGCCACCATTGTCGGGCAAATGTTGTAAAACCTCATGATCTCCTTCGCCTAGAGAATGAAGGGGAAACCGTAGCCTGCCTTCAGGCTATCTTCATAAAGAAAGATCTCACGCTCCAGTTCTTGCGAGACCCTATGCTCGGGCTCTGGCAACCGCAAAAGGATATATGAGGGAATGCCATACTTCTGGCGTATTCTCCCCAAATCTTTGGCAACAATCTCTAAAACCATGTCACTAGGACTCACCATGCTGTTGGTCGAAAGAGACACCGAGCAAGGTTACAAAGAAAATAGGGGAACAAGATTCTTCGAGAAGAAACGAAAGAGCGCTGTGAATGGGAATGGCACTGTTTCAACTTTGTTTTTCCTCAAAGAAAACTGTATCAAAGAGAAGATAAGGCATTTTAATCGAGACACCCGGAACCGCCATTGCAGGCACCGTGAAAATTGGGTTTTGCTACATGGCACTTCCCCAACCGTTGCCCCTAAGAAATGATGGATTCATCCCGTAAAGGCACGACGACCGCGCAACATTAATTAGGGCATCATTACGCATGCTATCAAATCCATACCCTTCCATTCAGATCGTGCCACCTGGAGCTATACTTCCTACGCTCGAACCTAAGCTTCGAACTAGGGAGTGGGGGGCATGTGTTGAGGGGTAAAATCACCATTACGTTAATAATCATGCAAGAGGTTAGGATCAACCCTGACTCTCACTCACTGTGTAATGCCCGCTAGAAATGAGTCAGCCATTATACCTCTGATCAAAGCACTTTAGCCCCTCGACGAGCCAAGGATTCCTCGGGTGTGCCTCGCCAGCGAGCTATCCCAGTGCCTCGGTCCTAGTCCGAGTGATCTCTGTCTCTATGCCTCGGTCCTAGCCCGAGCGAGCCTAATCTCTCGGCCTCGCTAGCCGAGTTATCTCAATGTCTCTCGGCCTCGCTAGCTGAGCTATCTCAATGTCTCTCGGCCTCGGCTCCCGTCGGCCTCAACCCAAGCGACCTCTATCTCTCGATCCCAGCCCGAGCGATATCTACATCTCTGCGGAATCAAACCATCCTGACGCCCGGCTTACTCCTTTGTTATACCTCGGTGGGCCGAGTCATCGGATGCCTCGGCAAACCGAGCCTTTCCATACCTCGCGAATCAGGCCATTCTCTGTGATAGCCCTCTCGATCGTCGATCCACTAACTAACAAGATGCGGATCCTACCGGCCTTATAACCGCCTGATTCAAATCAGTCCTCTAACTAACAAGATGCGAATCTTACTGACCTCATAACAAACTGGATTCGAATCCTAACGGCTTTCAAACCCACGACGCCTCCAAGGAATCAGGTGATCATCTATAAATACGACCGTCTTTCGACTTCTCAGGTATGCGCTTGCATATTCGCCCACTCTCCATCTATCTTTGCTCACCCCTTTCCGTCATTAACGCTCTGCTTAGAGCTCTCGAAAGGCCATCCTGGAGAGACTCTTCAGCGGGAGCCTTCTCTCCATATTTGTTTGTTGTTGATTTCTGCTGACTTGAGCGTCGGAGGGTCTTCCGCAGAGGGCCACCCCCAACGCCTCTTGCGTGAGGACTGTTTTGCAGGTCCGCCCAGGAGGGAGCCCACTCTGAAGCTCGACCGCGTCCGAGTCGGAGGATAGATTTCAGTAGCAACAAGAATAATTTTTTTATAAAAAAATGCAATCAACCCCTGCCATCACCTCCTAAGAACATCTATCAAGACATGGCAATAATTCCTATAGGTAAATGCCTAATATATTATTAAGTTATGAAATGCTGCAAAGGATAAAGAACAAGGAAAACACTTAGGTAGTGTTTGATATGGGGGATAAGGAAGGATATCCCTCCTTATTCCCAAATGCTATAGCTAGAGGGGATAGATCTAAAAAAAATTTAATCAGACGGGATAACCTATGTTTAACCATGGGTTATCCTCTGAACTTATTCCCTAGAGAACCCAGGAATAACTAAAGTTATCCCTTGATGGCAGACTTGTAATTTTAAAAAGATGCTTATTCCCACAGCTATCCCCTGGATAAATGCTATCCTGTATATTTATCCAGGGATAGCTTTTGGCCTATCAAACACTACCTTAATTAGGTTTAATGATTGATCTTAGAGTAAATCTCAATCTCTAATATTAAATTAAAAATTCAACCCTTTCATGCCTTAATCATGTACCTCCCATCACTTGCAACTATATCTTGATTTACTTGTACCAAAATCCCTAAAATATGGAGCCGCTTGTTTCATATGAATGTTTATAACTTTCGGTTAGAACTTCTCTACTCAAACATGAAAGAGTTGATTTTCTAATAGTGTCATATATGATTAAAAGGTTATTATGTTGAAGAACTAACTTTTCATAATTCAAACATGAATCGAAGAATATATGAACTCAAAATTAATGAATTTTAAATGTATGTATGATAATTAAAATAATCCTAATTTATTAATAAAAATAAGTTATATAGTTCAACTATTTTAGGTAGGAATGAGCTAGATTGAAGTGAGAATATATTTATGAGACGAGAATGATAATCTTGCAAACCCTAATTCTTTATCAGATACATTTAACTCTTGATAATTTTTTTCTTAAAAAATGAGCAGAAATACATAAATCCTTTCCTAACAATTTTTTCTTTCTTCTCCTCTCTTTTTCGATATAAATTTCCTTTTTGACCTTTTTTTATATTTTTTTATTTTAAATAAATTTTGGTGGGAACTCTCTTTTACTATTCTTCAATAAAAGTGAGGCAAAGAGAGATGTGGAAATTATGATCATCAATATTTTTGACACTAATAAATTTAGTTCAAACTTTCTGGCCTTGATATTATGGTCCACTTTGATCATGTAATTGAAGGACTGCTGAAATGGTGCGCTGCTAGAATGTGAGTCCTAAAACAATTCAAAAGAAAAAAAAGGGAGTAAAAAAAAAAAAAAAAACAGACATGATGGCCTTATAAAAGAGAGTACTGGTTCGAAGCGTCAAGCGTTGGAAACGTGAGAAAAGCTATTCTTGTGGGCCAACCAAAGAGTTTGACCAACTCGCGACACGTGCTCGGAAGAGTTTGGAGGATGTTCTACCAAAAAAAAAAAAAAAAAAAAAAAAATCGAGAGCAGGCGAGAGAGAGAGAGAGAGAGAGATAGAGAGAGACTCAGGTAGTGAAACGAAGTACGCGAGAGGCACGGAGCGAGAGTCAAGAGGATCGACGATCAACAGAAATGGGAAGAAGGATTCCTTGGGGAGTCACTCCAAGGATGGCCAATCGAGAGCTCTGGGGGAGCACCGACAAGCAGTGAAAGAGAGTGAGTCAGTGTGGGAGTAAGCCAGGGGCCGTGAGCTCATACCTGAGAGAATCTGGGGATGTCGTACTTATAGGCAATCACCTGGATCTTGAGCGCCTTCTGGAAGGTTCGAAGGTTGTTAGGATACGGAAATGATTCGAATCAGGCTGTTGTAAGGCCGGTGGGATCCATATCTTATTCGTTGAAGGATCGACGACTGGGAGAACTCTTTGATGGCCTGAGATCTGATAGATGCGTAGGTCCTAGGTAGTTATACTAGATCCTAGACCACTCCTCAATATGATTCTCTGTTTGGGATTCTGTTACGATGGGCCTAGGCTCTCCCGCGTCGGGTTCCACGGAGGTGAGTGTCGAGTCGTGGATTGCTCGAGGAAGCCGAGCCATGGGAGGCTTGGGGAAGCCGAGCCATGAGAAGCTCGGGGAAGCCGAGCCATGGGAGGCTCGGAGAAGCCGAGCTATGGAAGCTCGGGGAAGCCGAGCCATGAGAGGCTCGGGGGAGCCGAGCTATGGGAAACTCGGGGAAGCCGAGCTATGAAAGCTCGGGAAGCGGGGCCATGGGAGGCTCGGGGGAGCCGAGCTATGAAAGCTCGGGGAAGCCGAGCCAGGCTCGGGGGAGCCGAGCTAGGCTCGGGGAAGCCGAGCCATGGGAAGGTCGGGGAAGTCGAGCTATGGAAGCTCGTGGGAGCCGAGCTATGAAAGCTCGGAAAAGTCGAGCTATGGAAGCTCATGGGAGTCGAGCTATGAAAGCTCGGGGAAGCCGAGCTACGGGTAGTTCGAAAAGGTTGGACTATGGAAACTCGAAAAATCGAGCTATGGGTCGTACGGCCTGCCGATCATATTAGTTTAGCTTGTTCCTCGAGGGTATATTGTAGCGGGGGGGGATGGGGCTGATTTTAGCTCCTTTGCACGGTTATCAATGCAAAGACGATTCTATCCCTCAACACTGGAACTATACTAAATCCTGTTATTAGTGCAGACAAGAGGAATAGGGACTATTAATTCTTTTTATATTATGTGAAACAATCGGCACCACTGACTCATAAAAAATGAGACATGATAATATTATTTTAATAGAATTATTAGGAATTGCAGTGTTCCTACCGGGAAACATTTAATATATTTTTAAACTATGGAACGCCATAGGAGGATGATGAACAAGAGAAATCTTAATTGATTTCGATTCTTCTTGTGAAGAATGGCATAGAGGCAGAGCCAATAAATCTCAGCCTCTCATGTCTTTCTTAATAATAAAATTAATGAGGGAAGTCCCTAACTTCTTCATCTTCCCATCCCAAAAAAAGAAAAGAAAAGAAAAGAAAAAAGATGACAATAATAATTGTCCTTCACTCAACTATGTCGTGTACCTCCATTGCCAAGCATATCAATGACTCTACGATTTATATATCTTGCAATCATTGTGCTGAAAGTTTCATAAATTTTAACAGGTCATAATCAAGTTTGCAGGCATAATTCACTAAACAAAGGATGAAGATGACTGAATCCTGAAATGAATGATGCAATAATTCAGAATGTTGCATTAAACGACAAGTAAAATTCCTAACATATATACTCAGAAATAATTGTAATGCCAACTTTGTGCACTGTGAATGAAAACTAATTTGGGTTAGCAATAGTCTATGTTAAAAGAGAGAGAACAGAACAAGTAGAGAGAGCAGAGAGAACTAACATCATAACGACGAAGAGAACCAAGATTGCCGGGCTAATCGTGGAGAGATCGACGAGAGATTCACCAGCATGCCTTGAGTTCGAAGACAGAAACAGGGCACCAATAACTTTCTGATAAAAATTCAATCCACTGAAAGCCTCAGAGCGCCACTCCAGAGAGCAAATGAAGATGAGCTGAATCACCATAAACAGAAGAACAGTAGCAACTAGCAGGAGAGAATGCGGGTAGGGGAACAAGTGATAGTATCCAATCTGTCTTGAATCCTTCAGCAGGTACACGAATTCTTCTCGTTTAGTCATTTTCTTCAGGACCCATATCAATAACCTCAAGAATGGTGGGAACAAAGTGTTCCCAAGGAGCACCTGAGGAATGATAAGCAGGAGGAGACCTGAATTTTTCCTGAAGACAATCATGTTCTCATTTGTTGGAATAAATCCGCAGTTTGAAAATGAAGAAACTGTAGTGAAGAGGGAGAAGGTCTCCACTTGAATCCCCTTCCCTTTCAACACATCTCTTGCACTTGTTACGAGATCAACATAGACTAGAACAGATACAAATCCACTCACATGGATCAGCAGAAGGTAGCCCATAACAAGATAAGCCAAATACGTAATAGCATTGTACTTAAGATCCCTCATGTTGGTTAAATGAAACGGGGATCCCATGATACCCGATTCGATGTGATCCAGATCAGGGGCTGCTGAAGATTCCATCCCAACCTGGCCATTGATGTCTGCTGACGATCCCATCTCGATATGCCCATTGACGCTTGGTGCATGGGCAAAGACTGATCCAGCTGGGCGGAGCTGCTGCCTTCTGAACTGGAGACCGACCATAGAAGTAAACACTTCTCCACCTATTAGCATCAGAATGCTAAGCACCAGAAGCTGGGAGTTTGAGAAGACCTCCATCTCCACAGTCGACATGCTAGAAACTGTTGCCGCGGACACTGAAGTGAAGAACATATCTATGTCCCTTGGCCTCTCCAAGGGCTTCTTTAGGCTTAATGATTTAAGAACAAAGAAGCCCACAAATGATATTGAGATGAAATAGATTATATAGATGCACAGTGGATTCGAATGTGTTAGAAGGAATCGATACGAACAGTTCAAGTAGCACCTGGAAGAATGGCCAA